>JAPKLX010000106.1:41506-61409 GCA_026898415.1 Leonotis leonurus | reverse complement strand
CAACTAAAATATAAGGCTTTAGCACTCTTAATAACTTAAGATAGCTAAGATTAGTAAAACAAATCTTCTTGTTAGGAAGATTAAGTCTTACTCAAATAATACCTTATGTGTGAATAACAATAATCAAGAGTGATGAACACAGATTTAAACTTGAAGGAGTGCTTTTAGAGCTTGAAGGAGTGCTTTTAGAGCTTTGAATGTTTGAAGATAGTTGAGCAGAGTTTGTGCTTTGTAATCGTGAATTCTCGTGCTCGTTCCTGGAAGTGAAGGTGGTATTTATAGCCTCTTTGAAGAAACTATCCGTTGGAGACGATGGTACTCTTTTTCAACGCATTAATGGCTGCATTAAATGCATGGCAGTGAGGTTGAGACACGCGCTGCTAAATGAGAGTGGTTACCACCATTCATGAGATTTCCCAATGTATTGCCATACTGGGAATGATCCTTCGTATTGTAGTTTTGATTTTCTTGTACTTCATTCCTTAAAGCATGCTGTTGATGTGACAATACACGGAGTGGTTGACTTGTGACAAATTTAGGTATGTCGGCAGTCCACCGTAGTTACTGTGAGGAGCAGCTTGAACTTGATGTCATACCAGCTCGCTGTCCATTGTGATGTAACTTCATCTCTTCGGTTCTCCATTGAATGTAACGACCAGATCGTTTTTGGTATAAAACGATCTGCTATATATATATGGTAGAGATGATAAGATTGTTTTTGGAACAACACGATCTGCTGCTTGAGATGACAGCAGGTTGATGTATTCATTTTGAACGAGCTGCTTCATCCTCTTGTGATGACTTGAAAAACGATCTGTTGGTAGTACCAAGCAGCGGGCTGATTTTGGAGAACTAGCTGCTTAACTACATGTAATATTTTTCAACTATATTCTGCTTCCTAAACTAATCCTAGTCTATAGGACCAGATCGTTATAAGTGTTTGAAACTTCAAACCACTTTTACATTTGTGATCTGTTGATAGATGATCTAAAAGTTGAAACCAAGAAACAAGTAAAAATGTCAGCGAGCTGTTTATGTAGGAAGCAGATCGTTATTAAAGTATAAAAAACGATCTGCTCACCACATTAGGAGCTAGCTGACTTACAAGGAAGAAACTTGTTATTCTTAGTAATCATTGTGTTCAGGATACCTTTTACTAGAATAATACAGATTGTTATTTATGTACTAAAAAATAATCTGCTTCTATTACACTTAAGACATTCCTTAATAGATGACAATGACTACCTGGTTTCCAAAACATCAAACATTAAAGTGTAGTTTCGAGGAACATCATCAAACCAAATATAAATTCATGGGGTTCCCAACATAATGTTTTAAAAACCGGACCGATCATTGAACCGGTCTCGTAAAAGGGTTACTGGATCACTGGTTCAACTAGTCGAATCGCTTCAAAAATATCGGATGACCCGTAATATATATATATATGTGTGTGTGTATGTATATATTATATTTCAAAATATATGGATATGAATATTTAAATAAAATTTGTATAAGAGTCAATTTTAATTTTAAAACTTTATATATTTAATAAACTAATAGTTATTAGTTATTAATATTGTTAACAATATACATGTACGACAAATAATATTTTAGAAATTTATGTGAAAAAAAAGATAATTTTAAATTTAGTAATGATAATTTTAATAGTTTTTAAATCAAATATAAATAGTATTAGTTAGAGTTTTAAGTATTTATATATAAAAAATAATAAAACTCTAACTAATACTATTTATATTTGCTCAGATGGTTAAAAAGTCTTTATTTAATGAGGTCAATGGTTCGATTCTTACTATAATAAATATTATTAGGTGACTATTATTTGTCTTTTACAATAAAAATGCTACATCACTTTTTACGACAAAATTATAATTTACGACACTTTTTTCATGTCGCAAAAGGACAGTTTTCTTGTAGTGCCCGTCAGTGTTATAACCCGAGTGATTTTTAAAGTTCATATATTTTGCATAATGCTTTTAAAATTAAAAATATAAAAGTTTATATATTTAAAAATAATTAATCTTATTATTAATTTATATGATGCTGATGAGACCAGAGATTTATGTTAACGTCTAATTTTATAAAATTTGTATCTTGTTAATTTATCCAAATTAGTAATCACATTAAGGGTCCAATTCATAAACCAAAAAAAAAATGTTATCTTAGAAAAATTGTTAATTTATTGACTATTACTTTACAAATGTCCAAATGTACTTTTGTTAGGAGCAGGGGCGGACCCAGGATAAAATTACCGTGGGGGCCCTCTACGGCCCACTATTTGTTCTTTTTTTTATTTGCGGTCCACTACATAAACACAAAACTAAGAAAACAAAAAGAAGTCGTCTTCTTCAAACTTTCAGCGAGAAAACTCAGTTTTGCAGCCGCTGCAGATGGGGGCTGACCTCCGGCGGCCAATATATATACCTACGGTCCGGCGGCTACCGTGGGGGCTTTAGCCCACACTAGCCCCCACGTAGTTCCGCCCCTGGTTAGGAGATGAGTATGTTGTTAAAGGATGATCAATCTGTATTCGGTAAGTAAGAATTCGAGTATTTTATTATTCTTTATGTATACATTGATTTATTACAAGGTTTAACATTGCTGACCGAAAGTCAATGTTAGTTATCTAACTAACGTATTTTTTTTATTAACGGGACATGATCTGTAAATATATTAGATTTACAAAAATCCCTAAATTAATTTATCCATTTTTTTAATTTAACACCGACTGATAAGGATCAAATCAATCTGAATAGGTTTGTACACTGGGACATAGTCAGGGACTCAGGAAAGTAGTATAGTAGGCACTGACCTCCTGCAATTTAAAAAATATGTTTTATGTAAAAAGGAAAATAGATTCAAGTTGATGTGTTACTATATGTGTTTAAAAGATCGATGAAATAGAAACGAACCGATAATTTCATTAACCGTAATTGTGTAGGAGACGATTATGTTTTGAAGTCAAAGTTTTAGAACTATGAACCGGCTTTCTAAATTATTGATTCCTCAACATTTTATATATATTTTTTCTACCACTATTTCAAATTTATCTTTTATATTATATGCGATAATTGTTTATAATATATAAAATCATATTTTAACTTGTTAATTAATGTAAATATATATATTTTTTAATGATGTTCCAAAAAAAATCAATGATTTTAGGACAAAATTGACAATTTGGAAGGCCTTATTTGATATCTTCGTATTTGAGAATCAACAAACTTGACTCAACATTTTTCTCAAAAATTTGAATTTTCTTTTCATCTTCGATTACTCGATAATTTTCACGAGCACAAATTCTACTTTTGATAGGCCCAAAAATTCTTTCATAAAATAATCCATCTTTTTTCAGTATATTGGTTATGTAAAGAAAAGTATAAGGTTTTGTCACCTCTCCAATTATCTCCCCATTAGATAGGATTTTATTGGCCCAAGCGCTTATTTGTTGAGGAGAAACTATTCCAATTAGTAGATGTCGATGTTTATACCGATCTATTATAAAATACAAATTTAGATTTATTTCAATTAATCTGGAAGTTTTTCTCAGATACAAGGAAATGATTCAGTTCCAGAGCTAAAGATTGTCGTTCTCGAACAAGTAGTCGAAATGATTCAGGAGCATCCTTCGGATTAGGTTTTGTTCCTCTAGTGATTGTCGTACCAAGTACTTCTTGACACATTCTAATATGATCAAATTTATAACTAAGCATATCTTGTAAAATATCAGAACACCAAATCCTTGTAAAGCCCAAACCTCCATTTCTCCTACCCTTAGTCCCCCTCGTCTTGCCCTTCTACTAAGGAATTGTTGTGTAACAAGCGTATAATGTCCACTGGAATGTCTATGAATTTTATCATCAACTAGATGAATTAATCTTGAAAAATTTATACGCTCACAGTACATACAGTTGTGATTAGAGACCAAACAACTTTGAAAGAGACATAACGTAAATAAATAAATATAGAACACAATGTAGTAATTTTTTCACGAGTTAAAGAGTTAAACTCGCGAAGTGCCCTATGGCAAAATATTCACTCTCTCAATATATGAATTACAATAACCAAGAGAAAAGATCTTATGAAAAACTCTACACTCAAGAAACACAAAGTTCTTTCTTAAGTGCTTACAACTCTGAGTAAATAATTCAATCTCACTAGACTCGAACTTGCTATAGATGTAATAAGCCGGCTCTAAATCTTGCTCAAGTTGTGTGTTTTCAATCTAAGAAGCCTTCTTCATTTATAGATGGATCCAGAATTCTTCTCCAAGCTACTCAACCATTAGAGTTAGAATAGGTAGGCAGTTGAAGGTTGTTTCTCAAAACAAGAAAAAACTGTAGATACGGTCTTATCCTTCTTCATCATCCCATGAAGCACTGCCACATGTCATTTCGTTTAACTGCATACTCAGCACTACAAAATCCATGTCTAGCATGCTTCCATGTTTCTCGAACAGAACCTGCACACGAAACATACACACACACGAATACATAATAGCCAGAGAACGAAGCAGCAAAACCTTTTATAAAGTGATGAAGTCCGTAAGACAAACTTTTACAAATTTCAAGATATAAGACTTTCTTAATATAACAGTTTGTTCAAATGGGCTGTCCTTCCATCAAATATTCTACTTTTTCCTCGATACTCAAGTTCAAATACCCATGGATTCGCTATTTGCTTGTTGGTTTCATATAGTTTAGAAAACACTAGTTTTCTAAAAGATTTTTGTTCACCTCTCGTACTATTCGATAATGTCTTTCGAGAAAATCCCCTGCTTACCCGACCACCTTAGATTGTTTCAGTTTCAAACCGTGAATCGTAATAATCACAGTTCAGTTACAATTCTGAAATAATAGAACTTTAAATCAACTGTTCGATTATTGCTCAAACCTTAAGCGTAAATATGAACACCTCTAGGTGTTAAGTTTGAAACTTTTTTTTTTCCTTCCAGTTTTCTTCTTGTCCATATTCTTCTTTCATTGGGCACCACCGACCACTCCTCCCCTATCCCCACCGAGCCAAAAGCCTGACTATGCTTCTGATCTTGGCCCCTTTTGATCCAAAGTCTAGCTACAACCCTACAAGTATATGGCATGGGAATTGAACGACGTTGTATATATCAGCGATTGATGTCGCTTGAATAATTTTATTGACAGTTCAAATTCAATTTGATCGGAATTGAGTAGTGTGTGAATAACTAAAAAAATAAATAAATTAAAATTGGTGTATTTTTTAATTGATTATATTAAATTAAATTATAAAATCGCGTCATGCAGGACTCGAACCCGAAACTTATTACCTTGGGCATTAACCTCATATCACTAAGTTAACACATGCACACAATTTGTTATATTTTTAATAAAAGATTAAAATGTCATGTGTAATTTCAAAATCTATATAAACCCCCGGCGAATCTATATATTATATAAAAACAAAGTTTATAACCGTTATTTTTGAATGACATTTTTTAAGAGGTAATTTTAATATTCAAATAAACACATCTCTCTACGACATTTCAAAATAAATTCATTGTAAAACATATTAATAAAAGAGTTCCCCGCAAAATTTCTCATAACCCTACTTCACCAATCTATTTTTTATCGCCCAAAGCCAATCATGCCAAAATCATTCACTAATCTTCGCTATTCTATTCCCACATCCACTGTTTGTAGCATTCAACTAAATTTAATGGCTTCTTTAAGGTACTTTGATTTCCATTTCTTAGTTTAAGACTATTTTTTGTCATTGTGCTAGATAGCAAAAACTCATGTAATTTTTACTTTGGGGGATCAGTGTTCTTTCTCATCCATTTCTCTAGAACAAATTTAACATCAACTTTTTCAATTAAATAGCACGTTTGAGAGGCAATATAATGTGTTGGGTTTCTTCTAATTTTTGTTTTGCTTCAGGTTTCAGAAACAGAAACACATAAATACTTGGATCGACTAATACAATATCATTCATGCACATCATCAATCTATTCTTGAATGAACAAATTTATAACAATGGAATAGAATAACTCTTAAGAGTGTTAAAACTTGAAATTGTATGTTGCTTCAAAGATAACGATTGTTTATCTAAATATATATGATTCATTATCTGATGCTATTAGATTTGTAGTGTATTGATAATTCATTTTATTGTTAATGATAAGTAATATTGTTAATACTTATTTCTGTTTAACAAGTATTGTATCGATGGTATTAAAAAGATTGATTGCATAGCTTTATAAATTATATTTGTTACCTCTCCATGATCTGTTGATATGTATTTTAATATTTTGCTAGTAGAATATTCATAATTATATGGCTTACTTCATTGCTTAGAGACACATGTTGAAATCATTAAAAAAATCACTTGTCTCATTGTGTATCATTTATAAGATATGAGTAGAATATATATCAATTACTAATTAATATAAAGTCTCATATTAACTTAGTCAAATAAGCAGTAATATTTTTATAAACATAATTATGTATGAAAGACTTTCTTTAAATCTATATTCTTAGTTGATTAGATATTTAAATCTGTATTATTAATTGATTAGATATTTTGAATGAAATATATGTTTTATGATTGTGCTTATTAACTTAGTCAAATAAGCATTAATATTTTTATAAACATAATTATGTATGGTTTTTTGTAGACTGAAAATTCCTTGCAAGAAATCCATCAGAATAAAAGTTCAATAGGTTCACTAGGTCACTTTATAAGTTCAATAATGTTTCTTATATGAGAATGCATTTATGTTGCTCTTCTTTTAACAGCAGCCATGTAGCTATATCTATCTGCATAAGCTTGATAAGAAATATTTGATTCTTTGAGGTCAAAATCAATGGGAAATTCTGCTATTGAGAAGAAAATAAGATGGTAACAACAATGGAATAACAAATTGTTAGCATTGTGATCTAAGTTAGGATCTAAGATGATTCACTTAGCCTTTATAATAATAACTTAAATCAACTATCATAACCGTAATGTCATCCAAACTGCCCCTAGCCACAGCAAGGTTCACCAGCTCCTTGCAGGCACCCAGAAGCCCAACATTACTCCATCTCTCACCCAAAACATCATCGTTCTCATTGTTTGCCAACTGAGTCTTTACCTTCGTGTTTGTTACTAATGAGGCTCTTGGAGTCTTTAATGTGGGAGTTTCGTCTTCGCAGCATAGTCCATCTTCGATTTCTTTGTGGAATATCCTCTTTGATCGTGGTGACTGTGACAAAGGGCTCACAGTGGTGCGCTGATACACACAGCCCTTCTTTGCTGGAGAAGATCCCTTCATTTTCTCGCTGCTCGAACATGACTTCATTACAATATCCACTGCTTCTTGATTGCTAACCTGGGAGTTTTCAATCACTAGTGATTTCATCTATTACATCTAAATTCAAAAAACACCACTGCAATAAATGACATGTTATAAAGTTCCCTCACCTCTCCCCAAAGCCCATCAGAAGCTAGGACAAGGTATTCCATGTCAGATGTTAAGTCTATAACCTCGGTTTCTGGTTTTGCTGTCACCCAATCTTTCAAATGAGCATCTCCTATGCTTCTTGAAACAGCGAGTGTTCCCTGAACCCTCCAAGTCCCGCGATGAATCTCCAAATATCCTCCCTGTGTCACAAATAGTAATTGTAGACTATGAGATTAAGTTGCTCTGCCTATACATGATTGTGCATAAAAACAATGCCTCATGTTCAATGAGCAAGTACTTTATCCTCTATTCTCCTTCGCTCTTCCTCTCGTTCGGGTGTATGATCATTGGTAATGGCCTCTGCGACCCCATCTCTGCAAAGAACCGCTCTGCAGTCACCTAAGTTTGAAACTACAAGCTCTTTTCCTTGGATCAACGCAGTCAAGCAGCAAACACCGCTACCCAACCCCTGAAAATCCCACTTGTTCAAATGAGACCACAAACAAACTCGCTAAAGATCTATTAATATTTGGAGTAGGTTTTAAGCTTCTAAATGCCTATCCAAACTATTCTCCATAGTTTAAATGAAGCCAGATAGAAAGGCAAGAAAACTTTTAGCTATGCTTAAGGCATAATATGGTAATCAAATCATGGGAAAATAACTTTATTGAGTAAAAGGAGTTAAAGAAGGCTTTGTTCTACAGTATTGAACTATTCTTGAAGTAACAAGTAGCCATTAGTCACACACAGCATAGTTGTAAGTTCTTTCTACAAAACTAAGTAAAACGACATCTACTAATGACAGCAAACCGATGATACATTAAATCGCTATACTTCAAAACTCAAACACACAATCCCAGAAACTTGACAGCCATGATTATAATATCACATTACAATAAATATACCTGCTTCAAGAACTCCTCATCAGTTTTTAAATAACCTTCCCTAACAACCTTTTCCTTCTGTATCCCAGAAGAAGCAGTGTCCAACATTTCAAGAATCTTGAGATGCAGATTCTCTGCGACAAACTCTGCAGCTTTGCTCCCTCCATGCCCATCATACACCCCATAAAAATCCTGCATTCCAATAACAGTTCATTTCCAAACTAACACTAATTAGTATTAATACCCTATATATATCAGTAAAAAATGAATCTTGCAGCTACCTTACTGCCATTAGAAGAACGGGAGATCTTGTGAGCATCCTCCATAAACTTTTTCTTGCCCTTGATGGAAAAAACACCAACCCCCGTAGCAGAGAAGCAAGCACCACCATCTCCCTTCTTCTTCCCCTTGAAAGCATCAGCAGAAATTTCACGAAGAACATTTGGGATGTGGATCTTGGGAGGTCTCTTCCTCTTCAAAGAAGAAGAAGAAGAAACAAGCTCATTTCCCTCACCAAGAATCCCACCTCCATTCATGGTCGCTTCGAGGAATCTTGAGCTCGAAAAGGCTTCCATCACTACTTTTACACTGTCGTTTGCCATAAAAAGAAAGAAAGAAAGAGATTATGGTTTGTTTGTGGGTCAACAAGAAAAGGCTTAGGTAGTTAATGTTGTTTTTGGATGGGATAGGAGGAAGGGGTCAATGTCAAAGGTTTGTGGAGGAATTTTTGAAAATTTGTGCCCGCGCGCCGTTGGGAGGAATTCTAGTTAAAATAGAAGAGTCAACAACTTTGAATGCTGCACTCAATTTTTAGGGCCTGCACTTGCAGCTTTTTTTTATATAAAAAAAAGTTAGTTTGGTAGATACTGCTAATATTTTGAACAAATTTTGGATCTACTAAATATAATCATGCCACTAATCTTACTTTAAAATTTTAAAAATGTTATTCTCTCCAAACAGGAAACAAGAAGTGAAATTAATTTTAAATTAATTTGAGTGGTGATTTAGTAATTAATTTTAAATTTGAGGATAATGATGATTTAACATATTAATCGGTTATTAAATTTAATTTGTAGATATAAAAAACAAAATTAAAAGAAAATATAATGTATTACATCGTATTTATAAATAATTTATTAATTTTTCATAATTAAATATTAAATTAATTATTCAAACTACCTATTTTTCTCAAGTATTATTATTTTGACTATTTTTAAAAATTTCATACTTTAATACCAAATTATTAATCTATATATATAACATAAATCATTAATTTCAATTTCATTTTCAAAGCTAAATTTGTATATATTTTCAACTTTAAAGATAAAAATCATATAAATATTAAATATATTAAATAAAATAATTTTTAAAGTTAAAAAAAATAACTACTTTTATTTTCTATCTCCTATAACATTTCCCCTCCTAAAATTATTTTATTTAGTTCGTAAAAATATTTGTAACATGCATCTTAAATTAAAGATCTCGACAAAAACTTTAATTTGATATAAAAATATATAAAAAAACATATTTAATATACACAAGTTATAATAAATTAATAAATTGAAAATAATCATATATATACATATTTCATACATATAATTTGTATATATAAAATGTTTCTAAATGTATTACGTACAATTATATTTATATTTTTTTCTACTATTAATATTGAAGATTTTGTTATTTATTTATATTTTTATATAAATATTAACTATGGAAAATTTTAATTTAATTCATATATCATATATTATTAAAATAGATATATCATTAAAATTAAATAATACTCTCTCCGTCCACCAATGTTTGTTACATTTTGCCATTTTGGGCCGTCCACCAATGTTTGTTACATTTTAAACTTTTCATTTATATCACACACACTTCAATTAAATAATAATAACAAGTGGGACCCAAACTCCACTAACTACACTATTTCATCTAAAGTCAAAGCACTACATTAAAATACGTGCCGGGTCAAAACGTAACAAACAATCGTGGACGGAGGGAGTATATAATTATTAACAGAGTTATGATATATGAAAATTATATAAAAATATTGTAGATGTTGGAATAACTAATTTTATTAAAATTTTACTTAAAATTAATATGATTTATATATTAAAACAAGTTTTCAAACAATAACTATTATAAGAATTTATTTTAAAATCATAAATTTATTTGATAATTTGTAGTTGACTTTAAATTAATAATTCGTAAGGTAAGAAATATTTTTTTATTATATAACAAAAATTAGAATTTCATAAAAATATATAACTACAAATAATAATAACTTCAACTATATGTATTATGATTTTTTTTTCAATTCACACATATGTTTAAATAGTTATATAATTTTATTTTTGTATTGTATTATTTTTATAATTATAAAAAAACTATTGGTATTTACTGAATGTATACACATTTACATATTTATTTATATATCTAAGATCAATTATATATAGATCAATGTTAATTAAAAATATAGTCAAACTACGGAAATCATAATACACTCATAAATATGAATATGTGATCAATTTTATTATATCAAATCAATTATTATTGTTTAAACCAATTAAAATTTGTAAAATTATATACGTAGGGGGTGTTCACGATTACACTTTGAAAGCTAACCATTCTAAAAATTTAAAATCAGAATCATACCGTTGTGATGACGGTTTGGAACCGAACCATGTAGAACGGTTACAATTATGATTCAGAATCGTTTAAAAAAATTTATGGATAATTGCCTGTAAATACACAAACTAACCACCATTTCTGGTATTGCACATGAACTTTAAAATCTGACCCATAATACACGAATTACCATTTTTTTCACAATTGAATACATCGGACTATATTTTAGTCAAAATCATGCATACGTGGACCTGATTACACCCTGTGGGGTAGGTACAGAGGAAGATGTTATTTTATTATTAACATATTTATAAAATTTAATGTGTTATTTTGAATTAATAAAAAATGACCCTTTATAAAATAAGAAATAAATTGAATCAAGTAAAATAAATCAAAGTTATTGTTGAAATAAGTTTAATCAAGTAAAAAAAAAATTAAAGTGTTGGGACCTTCACAAAGTTTAGTTTTGATGTTCTTTCGAAACACACTTAGATTTAATTGATGTTTTGCTTAATAGACTCAGCTTGCTCAAAATGTAACAGATCACTACGCTATTAAGTGAATGTGAAAGAGAGCAAACCTTCTTTTATTTAGACCAGGTTAGCTGATGACTAATTGTAAAGGACTTAAATACTTTAAGTATTCAGTTCTATAGAAAGTCATCTGGTTAGATGGTCTTCTGGATATTCGAAGCAGACCAGCTCACCTGAAAACAAGCAGACCACCTGATGAGGAGGTCACTCAATCTGGACCAAATCTGATTTCACCTAGTCATTGTTACCATCATTTGAAGCAACTTTGGACCAAATCACCTCGCTGGCAGTGGACCTGATCTGGTTGACCAGACCAGCCTGGAAGAGTGAACCTGTCTCTTATAGATCACTGAGATGAAGACTTGGTAGAGATCCAGATATACAATATGTCATCTGGTATTTCACCCAATCATCTGATGTCTATCTAAGTCATCTGGTAGAAAAAGCGTCACCTTATGAACTTAGAGAGAATCATATCCTTATGCCACGTCATCAGATCTTACGAAGATGGAAAGATAATCAAATCAGAGATCAAGAAGGAAGGTGAATCAATCGAAACTCAAAGAAAAGAAATAGATCAATCAAGCTATCTGCAAGGCAACCATTCCTACAAGGCAAGAGGATCAAATTAGAGATTCAAATCTTTGATTGACAATCAACATTTATTACACGCCAATCAAACATAACGGTTAGAATTTCGAATTATGCACCTATAAAAGCTTCGAACAAAATCTAGAGGAATACTGATGAACTAATGAACTGACGATCTTACGCGCAAACTTACAAGATGAAACTCTGTCAAGAAATCTACTCTACCATTGAAGCATTCAACGAGGAGATTTCACAATCCAGATTGTGTTCAAGCCGTTCGTGATCGAAATCACACCAACCTCAATTCAAGTCTGTCTTACCGAGAAGAAGGAAGGAGATATCTTCGCTAGCTAGTAGTTTTCTAGTGGGTTAAAGTGAAGGTATTTTGTAGCAGATTTATCTGCAAGTTGTAAGGGACACGACCCATACTCATGCACAAATTTCTTTCTAGTTTTGATTAGAACTTGTTCCTCGTTCTCAACGAGTATAAAGAAGAGAGTATTCTAAGTAGTGGATACCCGATCTAGTTTGATTGGACCGTGGATGTAGGGGGTTTACCGAACCACGTAAAAACAACTATGTTATTTATTTTACGCATTTACTTTCAGTTGTCTATTCATTAACCCAACACTTGCATTCAAGCTTGCATTGATTTATTTAATTTCTTAATATATTTGGCTAAGCTTTTATCAAGGTTTTCTAATAAAAGCAACACATTATAACCACCATATTCTGCACACTACACTCTGTTGGATAACAAGATCACTTTTGCTATCTGCCCAACGTAATTCACCAGAGAGACTCTATCTGGACAGATTACTAGCGACCTGTTAGCTAACCTGGTTAGCGATCTGGTCTGTCAAACTTAGCAATCTCCTTTCGAGAAAGCTTAATTTCTCTAGTTAAATTGTCAAGTAAACTGAAAAGTTTGTATTTGGTGTATCCCCCCCCATACACCAAACCTTACTCTTTCAGGACCAACACAAAGTTACTGTTTCAAATCACTAATCACGGTTGTAAAATGTAAAATTTTGAAACTGTAATTGAACTAGTCTCTACACAGTCTCTGTTGGGAACCCCATGAATTTATATTTGTTTTGATGATGTTCCTCGAAACTACACTTTGATGTTTTGCTCTTTTGAAACCAGGTAGTCATTGTCATCTATTAAGGAATATCTAAAGTATAATAGAAGCAGATCGTTTTTCATACATAATTAACGATCTGTCTTATTCTAGTAAAGATATCCTGGACACAATGATTGTTAGGATAACAAGTTCTTATTCGTGTAAAACAGCTAGCTCCTAATATGGTGAGCAGATCGTTTTTTGTATAAATAACGATCTGCTTCTTATAGTAGCAGCCCGCTATCATTCTACTTGTTTTGGTTTCATCTTCTAGTTTATCCTTTAAACTGATCACATTTGTAAAAGCAGCTTGTACTTTCAAGTTGTCTTATAACGATCTGGTTCTCCAGACTAGAATTAGCTATTTGATAGGATGTTATATTCTACAAGTAGATGAGCAGTTCATTCTCAAGATCAGCCCGCTGCTCAACAACATTATTCCAAGTCATTTCTAGAGGATGGAGCAGCTAGTCCTCAAAATCAGCCCGCTGGTCAAATGCCAACAACAGAATACAAGTTATTACAAGAGGATGAAGCAGCTTGTTCCAAATGATTGCATCAACCTGCTGTCATCTCAAGAAGCAGATCATTTTTGTCCAAAAACGATCTTGTCACCTCTACCATATATAAAGCAGATCGTCTTATACCAAAAACGATCTGGTCATTACACTCAATGGAGAACCAAAGATGAAGTTACAACACGATGGACAGCGAGCTGACATTACATCAAAGTCAAGCTGCTCCTCACAGTAACTACGGCGGACTGCCGACATACCTAAATTTGTCACAAGTCAACCACTCTGTGTATTGTCACATCAACTACATACCTAAGGAATGATGTACAAGTAAATCAAAACTACTGTACGAAGGATCATTCCCAGTATGGCAATGCACAGGGAAATCGCGTGAAAGGTGGAAACAACTCTCATTTGGCAACACGTGTCTCAACCTCTCTGCCATGCATTTAATGCAGCATTTAATGCAATGAAAAAGGATGTCTTCGTCTCCAACGGATAGTTTCTTCAAAGAGGCTATAAATACCACATTCACCTCCAGGAAGAAGTACGTGAATTCAAGCTATTATCCTGCAATTACTCTGCTCAAAAATCTTCAAACCTCTCAACGCTCTAAACACATCCTACCCTCAAGAATTCTCTGTTGTGTTTATTATTTTTGAAGATTTACTTTCTCGAAATTTGTTATTTTCCAAAACCCAAGTTAGGATCTAGTTTTGATCCAAAAGTTGTAAGATTTAGATTGTAGTTCTTAAATCTAAGAAGTGTAATCTCAAGTTGTTATCTAGTTTTGATAAAACTTGAGGCTCGTACTCAACGAGTAAAAAGAAAGGAGACATAGTTGATTTCGATCTAGTTTGATCGAGCTGTGGACGTAGGGAAAGTTTATCCCGAACCACGTTAAATTATTCGTGTTCCTTCTTTCTGCTTCTCTTGATCATCATACCCTTCATACTCTTGCATTAACTTGGTTGTGTTAAAGATTGACTAAAGAAAAACGTTTTTCACTTTAAAAAGAGCATTAACCACCATATTCCGCACACAACTTTAATCAAGTTTAAATCTGTGTTTAACACTCTTGATTATTGTTATTCACTCGTAAGGTATTATTTGAGTAAGACTTAATCTTCCTGACAAGAAGATTTGTTTTTCTAATCCTAGCTATCTTAATTATTAAGTGTGCTAAAGCCTTACATTTAAGCTGTAAACAAGAAAACCTAAAAAGTTTTGAATTGGTGTATTCCCCCCCCCCCCCCATACACCAATCTAGCTCTTTCGGGACCAACAAGTGGTATCATAGCGGTGGTCCATTTTGACCATTGTTTCTAATTCACAAGAGATTATCTCTGTGTGGTCATCTTGGATAGATCTTGAAAACGTTTTCACAGCATATTGCACTTGCATTTATTTATCCATCTACCTTGAAATTATGGAAGGACAAATGGCTAGGGCTTGTGAGGATTTCTCTATTGCTGGATATGAAGATTGGAGCTTCAGACTGGAAATGTGTCTTAGAGCTCATCATATCAAGATGTGGTCAGTTATTACCAATGGTCCAATCAAAATCATGCACAAACATTCTACTGAGATAAATGATGGAACTGGACCCACTCCCACCGTTGAACTAGTCGAAAAGGAAAAAGACATGGATGACTACACAACGGAGTAAAAGAAAGAAGCAAGTCTAGACGACTATGCTAAAGGTCTAATCTCAAGCACAGTGAGAGGAATCTACTTGGCCAAAATCCGACGTCTCAAAATAGCCAAAGAAATGTGGGATGTGTTACGAGACATAAGCTTGGGATCCGACGTGATTCAAGAAAACAAGCTGTCCATAGCTTGTAACAAATACGAAGAATTTAAGATGAAGCAAGGAGAAACCATTGCTCAAATGAAGAACAGGTTCACTGAAATCCTGATTGAGATTGACGCCATTGACAAAGACAAATACACACAGCGTGAAAAGAATCTCTAAATTATCCTAGCTCTACCTGCTAGCTGGGAAATATATTCTGCTATGCATCCCATGATGCCAGAGTTCAACTCTCTTACTATTGATGCTTTATTCGATTTACTAACGGGCAATGAGTACGAAATCAATCGTATTCATGGTCAATCTAATCCTTCTTCTAGCAAACCATCTGTTGCAGGAACTAAGGAAAAAGAAACTGCCTTCAAAGCGAAGCAAAAAGAAAAGGAGGTGGAAAAGAAATCTCCACCAGCTGTGATAGTAAAAGATTCATCTAGTTCAGATGATGAAAATTACCCCACCAAGAACTACTTCGAGGAATACTCGCTCATGGCCCAACGATTCCAAAAGATGGAACTTAGGGCAAACAGATACAAACGACTCTACAAAGATAACAGCAGAAATTTCAAAGGAAGAGATCGATCTGGAGATCGACTTGAGAGAAGGAATGAGGTAAAATCTACCTCATATGTTAAAGCTGACCTATCTGAATTTTCCTGTTTTAAATGTGGTAAGAAAGGTCATTTCAAAACAGACTGCCCCAATATTTCCAAAGCAGAAAGAGAAGAGCTAAGAAGCAAGCGAGACAAAAAGCTTAAAGAACAACGTAATGCCATGCTTGCTGAAGAACAAACTGCTCCAAGCACTTTTACCGACAGCTCATTTGAGAACGATGAAGCATTTATGGCTAACAAGCTGGACCTCGAATGGGATGAATGCCTCATGGGTCATGACAACGGACTTGACAACAATGAGGTAGAAAATAATTATTCTTCTCCTATTTCTAACTCACCTTTATATGACTCGGGTGAAGAAGAAGAGATAGATGAAGAAGATGAAGACGATTTGTCCATTGAAGATTTCACCAAGCTTATGGAAGATCATGCAAGATTGAACAAGATGTTCAAACATGCGATTAAAGAAAACGGAAGAATGGCAAACACCATACAAGAAATGAAGAAAGTAAGTGCTTCATTTAATGAAAGAGAAATGGCGATGCTTCTACAAATCAAGAACAAAAGTGAAGAAGTCTACGCTCTCACTGCTAAGATCTCAGACTTGATTAGAAGAGAATCGTCAGCCAACAATAAGGCGGAGAACTTAAGTGTAATGCTTAATCACCACATCAACAAAAAGTCAGACAGAGTTCAACTCATCAACGACATGCAAAGAAGAGCTGCGGATCGTACCGGACTTGGATTTAATGGAGTTGACAAAGGTCCACCAAAAGGAAACTTTGTCAAAGAGAAGGGAAAAGATAAGATAGTGAATCTCAACAACAACTCGAGACAGCCACAAGCTATCTTGATCAAGGATCAAGGTCAGCGACAACAAAGATTCACCACGCAAGGGATTGGATTTCAACCAAGGAAACAACCTGCTCCAAGGACAAACCAAGCAACTCATCAGTTTAATAACCAGCGAGCTCCTCAACAATTCCAACGAAGAAAACCATCTGCTTATCCAAATCCATCTGCTCCTAAGAAGCAAGCTACATCTTACCAACCTCCTACGAAGAAAGTAGTATACATCGACTTCAGTGGAAAACAAATCAGACCATCGCAAAATGTTACTATTATTAGACAAATTTGGGTTCCAAAAGGAACGTTGTCTACTAACAAAGCACCCTCATTCAATAGGGTAACTAAATAAATTTTCATTGCAGGATAGGAGATCGATGAGAAGAAAGCACACCGCTCGGGGCACAATATGGATACTTGATAGCGGATGCTCCAAACATATGACAGGCAACAAAGATTTGTTAATCAACTACAAGGAGAGCACTGGACCAAATGTTACCTTTGGAGGAAATTCAAAAGAATACACAAAGGGTTATGGTGATCTTCAAGTTGGTAACTCTACAATTCTAAATGTATCATATGTTGAAGGTTTAAATCATAATCTATTCTCATTTAGCCAATTTTGTGCTAATAACAAGAGAGTAGAATTTACAGCTAACGAGTGTCTTGTCAAAAATATAGAAGGAGAAGAAGTTCTTCTTACTGGGATTTTGCAGGACAGGTTGTACATTGTACAATGGAACGATCAATCTGAAATTTGTCTAGTAACAAAATCAAGTACAGAGACCAGCTGGCTGTGGCACAAACGGTTAAACCACTTGAACTTCAAAACAATCAACAAGCTGGTGAAGGACAATCTGGTTGAAGGTCTACCTAATCAAATATATGACAAAGACCACATATGTGAAGCTTGCCAAGCAGGAAAACAAACAAGAGCATCATTTCCTACAAAGGCAGCTCACTCCACTTCAAGAATATTGGAACTTCTACATCTAGACCTCTTTGGACCTGTATCTCCATTAAGTGTAAACGGTAGAAAGTATACTCTTGTTGTTATTGATGATTTCTCTAGATTTACTTGAGTTGTGTTTATGTTCAAGAAAAAGGAAACTCTGGAGAAACTGCCAGATCTTCTCAACCAACTTTCAAATCAAAAGGAGACATCCATCATAACCATTCGATCTGATCGTGGAACTGAATTCATCAATGACATGATCGAAGGATACTGCTCAAAAATAGAAATTCAACATCAAACTTCAGCAGCTCGTACACCACAACAAAATGGGATAGTAGAATGGCGCAACAGATCACTCAAGGAGGCTGCCCGAACTATGTTAAATGAAATCAATCTCCCAAAGAAGTTCTGGGCAGAAGCAGTCAACACAGCCTGCTATACCCAAAATCGATCTGTTGTGACAAAACGTCATGAGAAAACTCCATACGAGCTGTGGAATAACAGGAAGCCTCGAATCTCATACTTTAGATCATTTGGTTGTAAATGTTACATTCACAACAATGGAAAAACTCAATTAAAAACCTTTGATAGCAAAAGTGATTAAGGAATATTTTTGGGATACTCTGAGATCAGTAAAGCTTATAGAGTTTTTAATATAAGAACCCTTGTTGTGGAAGTAACACCACATGTTATTTTTGATGAAGCTAATATTGAAGTTTCAGGAACAGATAGCGTTTCTTCAAAAGATGATCTCTCTCACTCAACATTGAGAAATTCCACAGATAGACTCATCGATGACATTCTTCTATGGAGTCCACGAAGAGATGAAGATGAAGAAGAAACTAATAATCAACCTGCTGGAGAAAAGCCACAGCAAGGGGGAACAGATGGACAACTCACTCATCTAGGGGGAACAAATGAAGGGGGAACTTCTCATGAATATTCTCAACCATCTGTTGATGAACAAAACACTCAATCTCCCTCTCCCTCAGCTCAACATCCATCTGTTAAACAATTGGTAAATGAAGTATCAAGCGTTGTGTTGGGAACCCCACAGATAATTTAAGATTTGATGATGTTCTCTCAGAAACACACTTGATATTATTCATGTTCTGTATTATTTCTATTTTGTCTCCTTGTAACAAGATGAAAGCTGAAGCAAGTCTAAGCAACAGAAAGCTGAAGCAAGTCTAAGCAACAGAAAGCTGAAGCAAGTCTAAGCAACAGAAAGCTGAAGCAAGACAATTTTAACAGAAAGTTGAACCAGAAAGCTTCAAACAGAAAGATGAAAGAAGTCTCAGACAGAAAGCTGGAGCAAGACAACTTTAACAGAAAGTTGAACCGGCTGAACCAGCAAGTCTTAGAGAGAAAGTTGAACCAGCAAGTTTCGAACAGAAAGTTGGAGCAAATCAACTTTAACAGAAAGCTGTTCAACCAGTGTTCAACCAGAAAGGCATTAAAACCAGAAAGGGCGTAACCAGAAGGTTCCAACCAAAACAGAAAGAGTTGAACCAAACCTGTCAATGATGGTAACAGATCAATAGAGCTATCAAAACCACCAGATGACAATGCCCCTTCCATTATATCTTTTACCACGTCTATATTAAAGCTCATCCATTGAGAATTAGAAAGAGAATCTATCACGCCCCAAATCCCGAGGTACGGCGCACGCGCCAAGGGCATGACTGGGCGGGGATAAAAGAAGCGGGGAAGAAAGGGAGCATTGTGTTCGTGTGCATTATATAAGTGAGAGTTGTCCTTAAAAATCGGACAACATCTCCTCTATAACTTTGACTATGCCATTTTACAACCCAAACAGTTAACCAATGCAAAGACAATGTCTATAATAATGAATCTAAAATGAATCTTATGCAATATGGAGATAATACAGCTCGAGTCATGGGAGTGGTAATCCAGAATCCCAAGCGGCCGAATCATCCAAGATGAAATGAATTGGAGATAA
>JAPKLX010000106.1:30689-41496 GCA_026898415.1 Leonotis leonurus | reverse complement strand
TGAAATGAATTGGAGATAATACAGCTCGATACATGGGAACGGTAATCCTGAATCCCAAGCGGCCGAATAATCCAATATGAAAGACGGGGTTGGAGATAATACAGCTCATCTCGTAGGAACGGTAATCCAGAATCCTCGAGAGGCCGAATCGTCCAATAAGAACCGTCGATCAAAGACGGAGGTTAGTGAGCCTAGCTCGCCAAAAGGAGTCACTCACCCAGCTCACCAAGTGTGGTCGGCATTCGCTCGAACACTACACAAGGGGCCGAGGAGTTGAGCGTCCAAGAGGGGCCGACTACTTCTAAGCTCTCCTATGCACGTGTATGCATGTAATGGACAATGATAATATGATAATATGAACCTTTATTAATAATGGCCGATGAGGCCTTCGTGGAATGAGAAAATGATCTTAGACTTTAACATATATATTATCACACACATATACGTGAATGATAATTATTGCATAAATATCATAACATACGTGAGCATGGCAGCAGAAATTCTTATGCATAGAACGGTAAACCGTTCTCGTGATGAAGCAACCGTCATCCCAATAACACCATTCCTCAGCCACACACATCATGCTGCTTCCTTAGCCTGTGAAAGATTTTGTAAAACGTGGGGTGAGTACTAGTGCACTCAGTTGGGTTTTTCATAAAACGAAAACATAGTCTCTGTTCAGTATACTTACCTTAGAAGGTTTTAAAACAAAAATAACTTCTAAGTAAGCAAAACATTTGTGCATAAATTAAACATGACCCGGCATGACGTTACTCTTATATAGGTTATGTCCCGGGCCTTTTACCACTGACGGATCATAAACATTCAGTCAAATAGGGCTCGGCGAACCGTACACCCTAACATAGCATGAGTCAAAACCCGATGGTGATCAACCCACCGCAGTAGAGACTAAGTGATCACAGTCCTTAAATCGACGTGTTAGGCCGAATAAGAACCCCCGGCGGTCGATAAGAGCATTAAACAATCCATACCTTCGTGAAAACATTTTAACAGAGATCCATGCATTTTTCATTTAGAGAAAAGAGCTTAATAACTCAAAATACGTATATATCCCCAACCTTTCACCGATGATATTCCTCGATTACGGGAAAACCGTAAATCCTTATGAGCTCAAATTTCAGTGCTAGGTACCTGTTAGTCATAGGGAATATATTTTGGCTTTAAATTCCCAAAAAAGAACTATAGATAAGTAGTACTAAATTTTTAGGCTCAATATTATTCTTTTTATCACGTAATAAATTAATTTGGCAGCAACCGGACTTTCAAATGACTTTGGCTAAGAAGGTAAAAATAATCCGGACATTATTCCCTATAGGAATATGTATAAACATTTTTAAAATATGTAACTTTACCTCGAAGCTTAATCGAGAAGATTCGTAGTCTTTTTCAAATCTATGAAAATTGGACCGATGAAAATTAATGAAATCTCTTTCAAAAAATCCTATATTTTTTTCTCTACATGCACTATAAATTTTATTGAAAAATGATAGACCGTGAATATTTTTCCTTTAGAAAAACATGAAATAATGTAATAAATCATGACATGTCGATCCTAACCGGGTCCAAATCTAAAATTCAATCCGGCAGAGTAACGGATCTTATGGTCAGAAACTCAAAACCTTAAGGGACCTTAGCCGTCTGATAGACCAATAGTCATGAATGGGACAATGAATGAAGAAGAGAACGGAGGAGAAAGAATGAAGATAAAGATATCGAAATGATGGCGATGGAGACTCGTCGGCGGCTAAGCCACCTTCGTCAAGCTCCATGCCTACCTTCGATCTTACCCTGACGTACCTTAATTTTAATCGATCCTCAATTCTCGAACCGGCAGAACCTCAATACCCGATAATGGCAGAAAGAAGAAGAAAAGAAGAGGAGAAGAAGAAGAAGGAGCAGAAGAGTTTCTGCAGAGGGAATGAGCAAATTGCTCTGGACGTCTCCCCCTATAGGTAAATTTTTGATTATTTTAATTATTTTTATTATATTATATTATATTATATTATATTATTATTATATTATTATTAATGCTTTAACCTTAAAACGTCGTAACTTCTGCACACGACTTCCTTTTCGGGCAAATCTAACGTCAACATCTCCCTTTCTTCATACTCTACACAATGACTATAATATTGATATAGTTTCGGTCATGCATGGAAAAACTAATTTTTTTAACGACGTGCTTAAACTTTAAAAATTCGTAGCGGTTGCATACGAACTCCTTTTTGGGTAAACCTAGTGCCAATATTTTTCTTTTGAAAAACTCTACGCAAGGACTGTAATATGTATATACTTTCGAATTATGCATGAAAAGTTTATTTTTTTAAATAAACCTTTTAAAAAGCTTTGCCGGTCTACCAAATTAACATGGTAGGTCCTAACAGGCTCTAGGTTTTTCCTAAAATTCTTATTTCTTCATACCTAGGCCCCTTAATAGTTAGAACACTTAAAAGTATAATTTAGAAATTAGCGGGATATTACAGAATCACTGATTGACACGAAGAAGGAAAGTAATCTCAGTTGATCTGCTTTCTATTCATAGAAGACTCAGTCAACGACCCTACAAGGAAAGAAGAGATATGATTGATTGGCAATCCACAAATCAAATCACGCCAATCAACAAACAGCTAGAATTTCAAAATTCAAAGCCTATATATGTTTGGAGTTTTAAAGTCTGAATATGATATACGCGCTACATTGACAAAAATATTCTCAAGCAATTCCATCTTACATCAGACAAAAGCTACAAACCATTCGTGATCGCAATCACACCTCGATTCAAGTCTGTCTTATCGAGAAAGGAAGGAGATCTTTGCTAGCTAGTTATTTTCTAGTGGATTAACGTGAAGAAATCCTATTTACAGTTGTTTTCTGTAAGTTGTAAAGGGACACGACCCTTATTCGTGCATAAGTTTCCATCAGATCTGTAATTAAAACTTGTGGCTCATTCTCAGCGAGTATAAATAAGAGAGTATCCTAGTAGTGGATATCTAATCCAGTTTGGATTAGATCGTGGACGTAGGGGGTTTCCCGAACCACGTAAAATAACTGTGTTATTTACTTTCTGCATTTTCATTCCAGTTGTTTTATTCTCTATCTGTCACTCTCATACAAACTGCATTCTTAATCAATTCTCTAAATACTCGACTAAGATTTGAAAGGTTTTCTAATCAAAGAGCACCGACTAAGTCCACCATTATTCCGCACACAATATACTGTTAGAAAATAAGATCACTCTTACTTTCTGCTTTGTATTACTCACTTGAGAGATACTGCTTGGACAGAATAAGATTGATTAGATAGTCAATCTGGTCTGTCATGTTGAGCAATCTGTAAACCAGAAAGCTTAAGTCTCTCTCCTTAATTAGTCAAGTAAACTGAAAAGTTTGCATTTGGTGTATTCCCCCCCCCCCATACACCAAACCTTGCTCTTTCGGGACCAACACGTTGATTTAAATACTAACGATCTCTTTGATGTGTCTACCGTAGATCATCCCAAAATTGAGAATCCACCCGATGATATGGAAATCGAAGTATCTGAGGAAGAAATGAAAAGGCGAAGAAAATGGATAGATAGCCATCCTTCTGACCTCATTGTTGGGAACCCTACGGATAAAGTCAAAAAAAGACGCATGCATGGAGAAAGCGCATTACTAAGCTGCTATCTTGCTCACACCGAACCTAAGGACATCGAAGAAGCCTTGCAAAGTGCAGATTGAATCAATGCCATGCAAGAAGAGTTAAATGAATTCAAGAGAAATGATGTGTGGTACTTAGTGGATCGACCTCATCATCAAGGTGTGATTGGAGTCAAATGGATATTCAAAAATAAAAGAGATGAAACAGGTGAAGTAGTAAGAAACAAGGCAAGGCTAGTCGCAAAAGGTTATTGCCAACAAGAAGGGATAGACTTTGATGAGACATTTGCACCTGTTGCAAGACTAGAAGCCATCAGATTGTTTCTTGCTTATGCAGCTTTCCAATGCTTCAAAGTATTCCAGATGGATGTAAAAAGTGCATTTCTAAATGGCATTCTGGAAGAAGAAGTCTACTTGGAACAACCACCTGGGTTTGAAGTTGAAGATGAGAGCAAGGTGTACAGATTAGCTAAAGCAGTGTATGGTCTAAAACAAGCTCCTCGAGCTTGGTATGAGACACTATCTACATTCTTACTTCAATCGGGATTCAAACGAGGATCAGTTGGCAAGACATTATTCACCATCAAAGTTCAAGACAATATCCTTTTAGTCCAAATTTATGTTGATGATATCATTTTTGGATCCAAATCTGAATTCCTTTGTAACAAGTTTAGTAAGCTAATGCAGGACAAGTACAAGATGTCAATGATGGGAGAAATGAACTTCTTCCTAGGTTTGCAAGTCAAACAATCTGCTGATGGGATCCTAATCAATCAATCCAAATATATCAACGATCTCATCACAAAATTTGGAGTTAAAGATTGCAAACCAGGAAAAATCCCTATGCAAACTAATGGACAGATTGGTCCTGATGTACTTGGAAAAACTACGGATATAAAACAGTATCGTGGTATTATCGGATCACTTCTATATTTAACTACAAGTCGACCTGATATTACTTTTGCTGTTGGTGTTTGTGCTAGGTATCAAGCTAGTCCACGGGAATCCCACTTGGAAGCAGCCAAACGAATATTGCGTTATCTCAAAGGGACCATAGAAATAGGTTTATGGTATCCTTGTGATGATAACTTTGAATTAACTGGTTACTCTGATTCTGATTATGCAGGTTGCAAGCTTGATAGAAAATCCACATCTGGGACTTGTCAATTTATTGGAAACAAGCTCATCTCATGGTTCTCTAAAAAGCAAACTTCGGTTGCAACCTCAACAACAGAAGCAGAGTACATGGCTGCAGGGAGTTGCACAGCACAAATCTTGTGGATCAAACAACAACTAAAGGATTATGAAGTATACATGGATAGTGTGCCCATATTTTGCGATAGCTCAAGCGCAATTGCCATCACACAAAATCATGTTCTACACACTCGCTACAAACATGTGGATGTTCGTCATCATTTTATTCGTGATCATGTTGAAAAGAAGAACATCAAGATAGAGAAAATTCACATGGATGTGCAGCGAGCTGACGTTCTCACAAAAGCATTACCCCAAGACAGATTCAAAATGCTTTGTGGAAAACTGGGATTAATAAATCTTGAAATTGGTACAAGTGTTGATAATAGCTAACTGGTGGTAAAAAGCTATCTGTTATCACACCCTCAATTCTAGCTACTTAATTACTAAGTTTTAATATGCTGTTAAACTTGTGCTTTATTTCAAAATCAATAACATGACTTACTTTAAAAATTTACAGCCTGCTGTTTAGTCAAAAACACGGGCAGATCGTTCAAAGAATAAAAACGACCTGCTGCCTATCCTCAAAAGCTGCAGACTGCATGAAAGTAAAAATAGACTGCCAACTGCTGATGTCAAGAATAGCAGATCGTTATTTATAAATTAAAAACGATCTGATTCCACTTTGAATGACAAATATTGCAGATCGTTCAAAGTAAATACGATCTGCTAACAAAAGCAGCTAGCTACACAAAGTGCATTACAGCAGCTAGCTGTCACCAACAACTAAAGCAGATCGTTCAACCATGAAAACGATCTGCTGGAGCATTAATCAAGGGGGAATCAAGCTCATTCATTTCTCCAACTCCTTGATTATTTAATTCTAATGATTGCTTATAAATGCTTTTAAATTGCTAGGTAATCTCGAACGCCTATATATCAGAAAAGTGACGAATAAAAGCACAAATCATTTAATGTTGCAGACCTCGATTAGTGTATCGAGACAACGATGTGACTACCATAAATGCACAAATCGATGGCGTATGAACTTCATGTTCCTTTGGGCGGCAAATCAATAAACAAGGGAGTAATCTCAACCGTTACTTGTCATTACTTTTATATGTTTCAATCTGTGCCGTTCATTATTTCCTTATAAATAGACAAGTGTTTGACTGTTCATCTCACACTCAAATTTTCCCTCTCATAAAACCCTAAACCGCCATTGTTATACTCGAGCTTTCGAACTACTCTTCTGCAACTCTTATTTCACAAAAACATTTCCAATCATACACGAAATGCCTGCTTCTGAAGCAAGTTCCTCATCTTCACAAACACCTCCGATCTCTATGTCGGAGATGCTGCACTCTATTGAGGCAAGGCAAGATTATCACCAGAGCCTCGGGCTATACTCGAACATCATGGGTTTCGTACCCTAGATGTTCTATTCAGCAAAATCATTGCTTGCTCAGGTTTAGACATCAAGCATGCACTTATTTTCAATATCATATATGTTTGCTTTTACTACACATATTGCTCTTATTTTGATTATTCTTACAAGGATGCTTATATATATGTGTCTACGTGTTCTTTATGTGGTATGTATATTTGCTTAGGATTTAATCGTCCATCTATGGTAAATTTACCAACAAATAAGCGTTGTTATCCATATATATCCTCAATCGCTTATTTAGTATACATTTCTCTCTAGGGTTTCACAAGATAATCACCACGGAACCCGACTATTACCTTCCACGACATATTGCCTTATTCTATTGTTCGTGGATGGTTGATGATCGAGAAGAATACACTGTCAAAATACCAGTTGGGAAGTCAAGAGAGGACAATCTAAGAACCACAGTGATTGAGATGATTCTGCAAACATATCACTTAAGCGATGAAGGAGATATCGTGATTGAAGAGGTCTCGGATGACCAGATTCAGAGCACTATTGACATAATCCTAGCTCAACCATTTCAATGGACGGGAAATGCATTTAACCGATCCTTGATGCTACCCAGTTATCGTCTTCTCCTTGATTTCGTTCAAAAGGTGTTTCTTGGACACCTGGGTACATTTGACTCTGTCACTGCTGGAAAGCTCAAAGTCATGGCTGCAGTGTTACTCAATCTAAAAGTCAATTGGGCAAGATCCCTGTTGAAACTCATCATGGATGAAGAACAGCAAATTGACATTCGCCAAGACAGCGATGGAAATTGTACCAGATTGAATGTCAAACGACCTCTCCGCCTATCCACAAAACTAAGCACCATCATTGCTGGATTTTTCCAAAGGGATAAATGGCATAAATCGGTGGAGTTTAACCAAGATTGGATTCTACCAAGGACTCGACACCAGATGGAGATGTCCTTGGGAGTGGCGTCTCAAATTTTTCTTAAGGTCACGGATGAGAAGATTAAAAAGGAAATAATTCGGGTCGGACAATCAAATCCCGAATGGGTGATTCCTACAAGAAAACCCACAATTGGTGAAGCCGCTGCTACTCAAGCACAAGAAGAAGTGGTAAAGGAACGACCTGCCAAGAGGAAGGCAGCTGGTAACCCCAAACCAGCTGCTGCTGCCAAAGAAACCAAGAAGTCAAGGAAAACCAAAAGCAAACCCACTGCACGCAATCTAGAGGATGAATTGGAAGAAACTGTTGCTCACACAAAGGAGCCATCTGATCCAGAAATTAATGAAGCTGAAGTTGAGATCGACGCTCACGAGCAGCTGGCTGATGATATTGAAGAAAGGTTGAAAGGAGCTCAACTACTTTTCAACCAGCTGAAAGAAAAGGCCACTGAATTGGTGCTCCAATTTCTTCCTGGCATTCGTCTAACTCCAACTACATTCGATATGGCCCAACGATTTCAAACATATTTGGAGATTCGAGACTGCAAGTTTTACATCTTGGAGGCCATATTGCTACTTTTTTCAATCAACGACCTTAAGGCCGAGGAGAGCAAGCTACTTAAATACTTTGGATTCCTTGACATCCCTGATGCTCGTCAATATTTTCGCACATATGTCGTGACCAAAATGAAAGAGGAAGCTGCCACACTCAATGTCGATCTTGCTCCCCTTTACGCAAATGAACGAGATTTTTACAACCTTGCAGTTGATCTCCAATCTGGAGATTTTGATGATATATTCAATTTTGAAGAGAAGGTTGAGGCAGGAAAACCAGCTGACACTCCCTCTTCGAAGCCTGCTGTTGAACACATACCTAAAGAACAATCTGCTGTAATGAAGGTTGATGAACAGATTGTGGAACCATCTGCCACAAATAAAGAAAGTGAAGCTGCTGCTGACCATATTGAAGAAATCTATACTCACTGCACTGCTCTAGCTGATTTCCAACTGCATACATTGGAGGAGCTTCTCCCTGCCAATCTTGGTTCCCATATGTCAGCAGATCAACTCAACGCGCTCATTCATGAAAGAATCAACAATCGATCTGCTGCTATGGCGAACTTCATTTTCTCTGCAGAAGAGAGTGCCCTCCGCACTGTCGAGAATAATGTCCAGATCGCTCACTCTAAATTGTCCAGCGAGCTGCATAAAGATCTGGACAGTGATCGCGAGGTTTTTGACAAATACAAAGCTGAAACGAACAGCAAGCTCACTGCTCTCCAAGAAGAGGCAAAATCTTTTGAAGCAAAGATGAACGAGGCTGGAGGGAAGATGGTGGCGGAGGTGAAAAAGCATGTGGAAAAACAATATGAAGACATGGAGAAAACCACCATTCCAATTGTGGTTCAAAGCTCACTGCCCACATTGCTCAAAGCCCAGCTGCCAAAGGCTTTAATTGAGGAAGATGTTGCCACTGGAAATGAAATTTTCTTGATCAATAAAAACATCACCGACATGAAAGTTGCACACAGCGCGCTGGCTGTTAACTTTGAATCTCACATCAAGGATGCTTCAAAACAGTTCAATGAAGTCAATGGCAATATTTCTGCATTCCTTCAATACAAAGAAAATTCTGAAGCTCAGTTCAAGGCACTGCATGACGAAATCGCTTCCCTTTGACTTATTATTTCTAAAGAATTTATTGCTGATGTCAAAAAGGGGTAAGAGAAGAAGAAAGAATAGCCCGCTGCTCCCTCTCAAATCAAAAAGAAGCCCGCTGCTATCAAAAAGAAGAAACTAACTGCAAAACAAATTGCCGAAGCAAAGCAGTTGCGAAAAGAAAATGAAGAAAAGGCCAAGAAGGCTACTGACAAGAAAGGAAAGAAAGTCATGACAGAAGATGATGAAAATGAAGAGATGTTTCTGGATGGATGCACAGCGGAGCAGATCGCTAATCCTGAATTCAAAAAGTTATGGAGAGCGGAGAAATTAAGACAAGGAAAGACTGGTGCCCAAGATGAAGAGATTAAATCCCCAGATGAAGAAGAAGAAGAATCATCAAATCCAATTTTCAAATTCTTCGAAAAATTCCAGCTGACTGACCCTCAAAACCTAACATGGATTCATTCCAAGCAGGCTGCTAAATGGAACAAATTGGTCAAGGAGTTCATAATGCAACATTATTATTTGATGGACCAAGATGTTCAAGGAGGGTCAGTGGACGACCTGTTTCGAGAATTCCTCTCTCAACACAAGAATCAAACCTTCGTAGAATATCTAAGAAGACAATCTGCAATGACCAACACTCCTCTCACTGCTCCGAGGAAAACAACTCTTTTGTATCCAAGAATTCCTGGAACTACTGAAGTTGATCATACTGCTGTGCTGAATGCCATAAATCGATCTGCTCAAATGATGAATTACCCCATCGATTACAACAATAAGGAATACCGGAGGATCTTAAATGGAATTTACGCAAGTTTTGGCGTACCATCTGAACTAAGGCAGCGAGAAATGGTGGAAAGGAGGAGACAGCAGCTGGCTGATCAACAAAGACGACAATCTCAATCTGCAGCAAAGGAAAGCCAACCACCTCCTCAACCATGAAGACTTACTCTTTTTGATTTAGCAATGAACTGTTATATATATATTCTGTAAAAACCTGCTAGATCAATAAAGCATGAAAGTCCATTTTGAAAAACAACCTGATGACAATATCTCTTTGTCCAGGCAATGTTTTATGATTGTCAATTTATTGCTATGCATAATAACTGTCCAATATTAAATCTTCATATTTAAAAGAAAATATTAGTGTAGGTTTCGACATCATCAAAAAGGGGGAAATTGTTGGGAACCCCATGAATTTATATTTGTTTTGATGATATTCCTCGAAACTACACTTTGATGTTTTGCTCTTTTGAAACCAGGTAGTCATTGTCATCTATTAAGGAATATCTAAAGTATAATAGAAGCAGATCGTTTTTCATACATAATTAACGATCTGTCTTATTCTAGTAAAGATATCCTAGACACAATGATTGCTAGAATAACAAGTTCTTATTCGAGTAAAACAACTAGCTCCTAATATGGTGAGCAGATCATTTTTTGTATAAATAACGATCTGCTTCTTATAGTAGCAGCCCGCTATCATTCTACTTGTTTTGGTTTCATCTTCTAGTTTATCCTTTAAACTGATCACAATTGTAAAAGCAGCTTGTAATTTCAAGTTGTCTTATAAATATCTGGTTCTCCAGACTAGAATTAACTATTTGATAGGATGTTATATTCTACAAGTAGATGAGCAGTTCGTTCTCAAGATCAGCCCGCTGCTCAACAACATTATTCCAAGTCATTTCTAGAGGATGGAGCAGCTAGTCCTCAAAATCAGCCCGCTGGTCAAATGCCAACAACAGAATACAAGTTATTACAAGAGGATGAAGCAGCTTGTTCCAAATGATTGCATCAACCTGCTGTCATCTCAAGAAGCAGATCGTTTTTGTCCAAAAACGATCTTGTCACCTCTACCATATATAAAGCAGATCGTCTTATACCAAAAATGATCTGGTCATTACACTCAATGGAGAACCAAAGATGAAGTTACAACA
>JAPKLX010000106.1:0-30289 GCA_026898415.1 Leonotis leonurus | reverse complement strand
TTTTTTATTTGTGTTTTCCCCCCCCCCCCCCCCCATACACCAATCTAGCTCTTTCGGGACCAACAGTCTCGATTTGGAATAGAACTATCAATTATAATTACGGTTCTAAAACTACCGATTAGGATCCGATTACGACATTCTGATTTATTTAAATATATCTATGTATAAATTATTGATAGATATTCTCGTGCATAGCACGGGTGCACAAACTAGTTCTTGTAAAATGTTATTCTCTCCATTCTCGTAAATAAGTATGACACGCAGCTTTTGAACATTAAAATTAATGAGGGTGTAAAAATAGTGTAAAGTTATAAAAAATAGTACTCCATTCCCTCTATTACTCGTTTGGTTTGACAAAAAAACACTCACAATTTTAGTCAAACCAAGCAAATAATGGTTGGACGGAGGTAGTATTTGTTATGGTATATACATTGATATTTAATCGTTAACTAGTGATGCAATGTTAATTGATCCGTAGTAGTGTTAGGCTCATTTGATTGAACCTGGTTGAGGAGTTCAAGATTCGCAGGACCCACGGTGTCTAATAAATAAATAAACATCTAATTCTAATCGCACATACAACATACAAGGAGATATAAATTGTGGAATAATATTATACATTCTCATTTCACAAGTCCGCCGCTTAAGAGTTAGCAACAAACAACAATCCGCTTCGGAAATCACAAACCAATTCGACCATCGGGGTTTATCGAGGGAGGAATGATAAAAAATTGAATCTTGGAATGCGTCACTGTTTTCGAAAATCTCAAGTGGATGTACACTTGAGTTGACCGATTTTTCTAACCCTTAGAGAAATGATATATTCGGTCATACCCCTCCCTATATTTATAGGTGTGTTGTGGGCTAGGTCAGGTTTCAGAGGAGAATGACTGTGGACCTTCTAACATAAACCAAGTACAAACTTACTTTGACTTTTAATAATAATAAATAACCAAGTCAATTTGACCAAATTAACTACTCTATGAAATATAATAAAAAATATATAATATATTAATATTTATCGAGTCCACTATATGATAAATATTAAACTATCCGGCAATCACTCAAATATTAAATTATATGATAAATATTAAACAATCTGAACCAAGAGCTTGATTACGCTCCTGATCTTGGACCCTTTTGATCCAAAAGTCTAGCTACACTTGTATATGACATAGGAATTGAACGACGTCGTTTATATAAACGACTGATGTTGCTTGTATGATTTTATTGACAACTCAAATTTAATTGAATATAATATTAATATTAAACTATCCGAAAAATATTTATCGATAATATTTTAATATTTATTGACTCCACTATATGGTAAATATTAAACTATCCGGCAACCACTCAAATTACGGATGTAACCTTCTTTTATCATTAATTATTTCTCGTGTTTAAAATTCTTAAATCCATTAATTAATCGAGCTCGCTGACAACTCAAAATTAATTAATACTCCCTCCATTTTACATAAATAAGCACCTTCTATTTTTGGATATTAACAACACCTTTTTGTGGATCTCAATCTCCAATAACATTCAAATCAACTATATTTTAACACTTAATAACACTTTTACCACTCAATTCAACTACATTTTATTAAAATCTGCGCCGGGTCAAATGTTGCATATTTATATGAGACGGATGGAGTATATTTAGTCGTGAATGATCCGGCTCAGACTTTAATTATTATATATAAAATAAATTCCAAAGGACCAAATTTATTATATAACAAACCTTTTTGAACGCCTCATGGGGATTTTATCAATTCGGGGTTTGTCTGTTAGGGTTTGTATACCTCAAAGCATGCTTTATGCTTAGACGATGTATCATACTTGTTTTCAATTGCACTTTAATGAGAATAAATATTTCTATCATTGGTTTGTTATTTATTATTATTATATATATTGAATTGCAAACAAGTCCATTTATTACAATTGTAGATTGTGTGGTGGATTAATGATGATCACGGTAGGTCACACAGTTGGTTCCTTTTGAATATAAAGTCACAGTCTAGACGGACTTGAACAGTCTAGTCGGTAAAGGCTGCGATATCATTTCGATGCGACTTGACCTTAGCTCGCAGAATGATGTCGGTATGTATAAGCGGATACACATGCTTTGCGTATACATATTGAGTGGTTTCACAGTGAGATAAGTTCTAACATGCTGATACTTAGAACAAGGTCTCGGAAATTAATTTATTTCTTAATCTGTGACCATGACATTAGTATAGGTAGTCGATTATACGCTGCCTTGATACATCTACGCTTGTAGGTTGCTGGGAACCGCACGAATTTATTTATGTTTTGATGATGTTTCTCGAAACTACACTTAGTCGTTTTTATCTCTGAAAACCAGGTAGTCATTGTTATCTATTAAGGAATATCTCAAGTACAAAAGAAGCAGATCATTTTTAATTGATTAAAGACCTGTATTATTCTGACGTAAATATTCTTGGACACAATGATTACTTTGATAAGTATTTTCTACATTGTATTGACAGCTAGTTTCAAATGTATTGAGCAGATCATTTTCTCGTATTTATAAAGATCTGCTTCACACATTAGCAGCTCGTTGTCATTACTTGTTTTGGTTTTCTTTTAATATCTAGAGTTTACTTTCACAGATCACAAATGTAAAAGTAGTTTGAAGTTTCAAAACTTACTTATAACGATCTGTATTTCTAGACTTGAAATAACTATATGAAAGGAACAAAATACTTCTATACTTGTAATACATTACAAGAGGATGAGCAGCTCGATCAAAAGACCAGCCCGCTGTGATACAACAACAGATCATTTTTTTATCAAAAACGATCTGCTCATCATTTCACCTCTACCTTCGAAATTGAAGTGTTCAATAAGAAGTCATTAGTAAACGAAGAAACATATGAAGGAACAGCTCGATGGACAGCAACCTGTCATTGCATCAAGATCAAGCTGCTGCTCACTGTAACTATGGTGGACTGCCGACATACCTAAATTTGTCACAAGTCAACCTCTTGGTGTATTGTCACATCAACAGCATACTTTAAGGAATGAAGTACAAGAATATCAATTTCCAGTACGGTGAATCATTCCCAGTATGGCAATACACTGAAAAATCGCGTGAAAGGTGGAACAAGACTCTCATTTGGTAGCGCGTGTATCAACGACACTGCCATGCATTTAATGCAGCCATTAATGCGATGAGGAAGGACTTCTTCGTCTCCAATGGATAGTTCCTGCAAAGGTCATATATATACCACCTTCACCTCTAGAAAGAGACACGCGAATTCAAGCAATAATACAACCATTACTCTGCTAAAATCTTTAAACTCTCAACGTTCAAAACACTTCCATTCACCCAAGAATTCTCTGTAGTGTTTACTGTTGTTGAAGATTACTTTCTGGAAAATTGTTTTTACAAAATCCAAAGTTAGGATCTAGATTTGATCCAGTTGTAATCTAAGGTTGTAGTGTTCAATCTTAGGAAGAAGATCTGTAATCACAAGAAATTATCTAGGGTTGATAATTCTTGTGGCTCGTACTCAACGAGTAAAAATAAAGGAGAAAGCTAGTGGATTTTTCGATCTAGATTTGATCGAGCCGTGGACGTAGGGAAAGTTTATCCCGAACCACGTTAACTGCTTGTGTTCTTTATTTCTTATTTACTTCTTTATCATCTTCTTCATACTCTTGCATTCAAAACTGGTTTGATAATCTCTTCAAGTAAGAAAACGTTTTTCACATTAAAAAGAGCATTAACCACCAAATTCCGCACACAACTTTAATCAAGTTTAATTTACATTGTTCTTGATTATTGTTTTTCCACGCATAAGGTGTTATTTGTGTAAGATTGAATCTTCCTGACAAGAAGTTTTATTTTACTACGCTAAGCTATATTATTCATTAAGTGTGCTTAAACCTTATACTTAATCTTAAAATAAGAAAATTGAAAAAGGTTAAATTGGTGTATTCCCCCCCCCCCATACACCAATCAAGCTCTTTCGGGACCAACATAAGTTATTCGTGATTCTAAACGAGTGATGTCTTGGGTAGTAGTGATTATCTTAGCCAGAAGTACTCGATTGTAAGACGTACAAAATTGCGTCTCGGTGACACAAGTTGATTAAATCCACGTGAGACGTTCAGAAAAGGTTTATTACATAAGAAACCCGGCCGGTTGAGAATTTATTCCATATGTAATATTAAAGGTCTGAACCGGATCACTCACGATTAAATATATTAATTAATTATGAGTTGTCAGCAAACTCAATTAATTAATGGATTTATAAAATCTTAAAAGCGGGAAATAATTAATGACAAAGGGGTTACGTCCGTAATTCGAATGAATCAAGATGAGTTCAATATTTATCCTATAGTGGAGTGAATAAATATTTATAATAGAACTGCTCTTTGTTGCATTTACATGGAGTAATTAATTGAAGGACAATTAATTTAAATTAATTAATTGAAGTCTAAAGGTTGGACCAGCCAATTAATTAAATTCAATTGGGCACAAAATGAGACTTGAAAATTAATTTAATCTAATTATAGATTTGTCCAAGCCCATATTAATTTTGAATATAATTCAAATTTGAATTTGAATTATAGTTGTAACTGCAAGAGATAAAGAGGGGATTATGGTTCTATTATTTGAGATCTAATTCATTCTCATTAGATGCACTATTTTAGCCCACTATGTCTATAAATAGAGAATAAGAAGAAGCCAATTTCTCTCTCCTGTAGCGTGAAACCGGCGCCCCATGGAGAGGATTTTACTATCTCTATTTTTGAAAATTATAGAGTATTCTATGCTCTAATTTTCGGTTCTTCTTTTTTCTCTAGACTACTAAATAGATTCACCCACACGATATTCTAGTAGATAGACCGAGAATAGGATAGAAGTTACTAGGGTCGGATTTGGTGGAGATTCAAGAAGAAGATCCTACGGTGTGGATTGTGGTTCGATAGCTAGCGATTTAAATCGCTTCTCCACAAGCGAAGGATTAAGCATAAGGAGAAGGTATAATTTATATTTCCGCATTATATTCTCCTATGTGCTTTAATAATTTATTCATGTGATTTATTAAACCTATGGATCATGCGTTTTAGTGAGCCCCTCATACGAGTTTCATCATTGTCAAGACGCAATTCTATACGACAACAATCGAGCACTTCTTGCTTAATCAATTACCACTACCAAAATATTACTCTCTCTGTCCCACTAAACTTGAAACGTTTTCTTTATTGGGACGTCCCGCTAAGCTTGACACACTCAAAAAATAGCAAATATTATCTTTTCAAAAAGGTGTGGACCCTACCACCTTTATACATTTTACACTACTTTATACACTTTTCTTAATAACCGTGTCGGAAAAAAAAGTGTCAAGCATAGTGGGACGGAGGGAGTACTATATAGCGTCGCGAAAGATCCGCAAGTGTAAATGAATCAAAGTAGTGCATAATCAGCCGCGTATACTAATGTCATCATCACAAATTAAATAAATAAGAATTTTTTGAGACCTCGTTCTTAGTAACAACTCGAAGAACTTATCTCATTATGAAATGACACTAGTGTGGTCCTCATTTCCGCTTGAAGCCTCATTTAATCCCAATGGTTTTGCACCCTTCAAGCAAAATGACTAGCTCATATACATCCTTGTCAACCATGGACCAGAGGTGAAAGTCCTTATCCTGGATTACTTTATCGAAATTATATGGGTCTGATTCATCTAAGCTGAGGACCGAGTTAGATGACTCTCCCACTCTTACGAATCGATTGGGTTGATGAACAACCCTCCTACTACGACAAGACTCCGCTGCGGTGGTACAAGTTTTTGTGTAGATGTTAGTGGTTGTTGTGATTCATGTGGATTTGGACAAACTATAGTTCTTAGTTTTTCGAGAACTATCTCACTTTTGGGCTTGTGGTTATTCACGAAGTCTTTTTTCAGAAATCGTACGTGAGTGCTAATCATGACCTTACGATCTCTAAGACTATAGAACTCTCACCTCTTCGTCTCCTTAGGATAGCCAACGAACAAACACAAATCAATACGAGGTGTCAATTTATCGGCGTCCTTTTCTAGCACGTGTGTTGGAAAACCCCAAACCTTGAGATGTCTCATACTGAGCTTTGACCCAGTCCACAACTCGATAGATGTCTTAGGGACCGATTTTGAGGGCACCAAGTTAAATGTGCACACTGCCGTTTCCAAAGCATATCACTTAAACGAAGTAGGCAATTCTGCATAACCCATCATAGAACTTACCATCTCCATAAGCGTCCTATTCCATCTCTCGGCCACACCATTTTGTTGGGGGAATACCCAGTGCATTCAACTGAGATTTAATCCCCACTTCCGATTAGTGGTTCAAAAACTCAGCACTAAGGTATTCGTGTCCGCAATCAGAACGCCTACACTTGATAGTCTTACCATGATGATTTTTCACAAGTACCCATAATTCCTTAAATTTCTCAAAGGAATCCGACTTGTGGTGCATCAAATATACAAATCAATATTTAGAGTAATAATCGATGAAAGTGATGAAATACTGTGTGCCACATCTAGTTTGAGTCGACATCGGACCACACACGTCAGAATGAATGATATCCAACAAATCAATGACTCAATTTCCATTGACCTTAAAAGGTCTCTAGGTCTTTTTACCCTCCAGGCAGGATTCACAAGTCGAAAATGGTTCTACTTGGAGTTCTTCCACATGACTATGCTTCACCAACTTTCGAACCCTTCTAAGGTTAATATGACCAAGTCTTAAGTGCCACATATATTTATCATTTATAGATAGACAAGATGTTTTTCGTTTCTTGAAGTTAGTAGATAAGTGATAAGTAGCATTAGTTTGTTACTTAGATTTTGTAGATATAGTATACAAGTTGTTTACCATTGTGCTAGTAGAGATAACAATATTTCATTTATTGATAACAACACAATCATCAAAGGAAACCAAATATCCATGCTGAACCAACTTAGAAATCGAAATTAAATTTTTTCTAAAACTGGAAACGAGAAAAATATATCTCAATACTAAAACAGAAGAAGTGAACTTCAATTGCACATCTCTCATTGCAATGGCTGCCACTCTCGTAGCGTCGCCCAAAGAGATGAAAAATCTCGCCTTCCATAAGTAGTCTAGTTCGTATGAATACCTAAGAGTCACAACAATCATGGCACGTGGCTCTTGTATCTATCACCCACGACTGGGCAGAACTAGCCATCAAATATGTTTCCACTACCATCAAATATTTTGGAGAAGAAAGGAAATATTTATAGCTCCAATCCTGGAACTAGCCGTTGAAGATGGAGTGTTTAGTACTTCATATTAAATGCATTGTATGTCTTGCGCCACCTAAAAGCTTCTTTTTTGTCATTTCTCGCGATTTCCAATTATTTCCAGGAATAGATTGATCATCTGTATATATAAATTGATATCATGCACTGAATTCTTAAAATAACTTGATTTGATGACGTGGCAATTCAAAGGAAGATTGACTTATGACAAATGTAAGTATGTCTGCAGTCCACCTTAAATGAATAGGTCACAACTTGTTGTTGGAGCACCAATTGAACTCCTTCAAAAATAAGGTCGAGTTGTTCCTCGAGAACTAACCTGTTAGGTGAAATATTTATGCTCAAAATCTTCACAGTGATTTCTGAGTCGATCTCCTTGAAATTGAGTTTGACTTTATAATCGACATGTTCTTTTATATTTGAGTCGAGCTGTCTAAACTACAGATAGTTGCTAAGGTCTCTTATAAGTAAGTTTGAAACTACAAACGTTCTTTTACAATTATTGACCTGCTAGAAAAGATAACTCAAAAAATAACTAAGTTTAGAACCAAATACAAGTTAACTAAAGAACGAAGGAAAACTCACTACAATAGAGACATGTCGTTATTAATTGATCGGTTCCTTTACAAAAGTGGTGAGCTGTTAAAATAAAACGTATACATGTAAAGTAAATTACCAATGTGTCCAAGTCAACTCATAAAATATGTACATGTTGATTTTAACTTAACCTGTCCTTTAACATATCAAGTTTCCTTTAATAGATAACATTGATAACCTGGTTCTCAACACTTAACAAAAGATAAGAAAATATTCTAAGTGTTGTTTCGAAAACCATCATTGAAACGTAATAAATTTATGGGGTTCTCAACAAGCCGTAAGATGTAACTCAACTATTTCTCCACTTCTCACAAAGTAGACATTCATGTTTTTAGTGTCCTATCTGACCACACCCGAAGCATTTTCCGAAGGAGATGCCTACGATATATAGAGCCACATACATTGTCATGCCCCGATCCTGAGAGACGGCGCATGAAGCAGAGCGTGACTGGGGGAAAGAAAATAAACGGGGAAGAAAGAGGGACATGGAACATAATCATGATAGAAAAGTTGTCCTTGAAAAATGGATAATTGCTCATTTATAACTAAGACTAATCTGAATTGAGTAAGAGAAACAAATAAATCCACTAGCAGATATAGTCAACAGTATGTCATGATCAATGAAAAATTGAATGCAAAGAGATGCAATGCAAGACGAGGTTAGAGATTATAGCTCGTAACATAGGAACGGTAATCCAGAATTCCAAGCGGCCAAATCATCCAATAGGAGTCGTCAATCAAAGGGTGGAGGTTAGTGAGCCTAGCTCTTCAAAAGGAGTCACTCACCCAACTCACCAAGTGTGGTCGTTACTACACGACAACATCACAAGGGGTGGAGGAGTTGAGCATCCAAAAGGGCCCGACTACGTCTAAGCTCTCCTATGAACATGAATGCATGTAATAGACAATACTAATTTTTGTGAAGGAACAATGGATCATTTTATTTTCATGAAGCTAATAACATGAAGAATCAGAGACCGAAAAAGAACATGAACTTGGCAGCAGAATACATAACATGACAGTTTGCAACAACCATTTCCTTAGCCTCGCACGACACCACCAGCCGCTCAATCTGCAAAATAATTTGAAAACATTTTGCAAGGCTGAGTACTAATGTACCCCGTGGGTTAAGGCATTTAAAAACCTTTTGTGAAATCATTTTGTGAAAAGGAATATCCATGCTTGCACAGTATCACATAAAAAGTTTTAAAACAGAAAGTCATTCTATGCATACCAAAACCATTGAGATCTCATTTTCATTGGCTCATTATTGACATTAGATATCCTTCTATGAACATATGAGGATAGCCCATAGAGGTCCATCATTTATGTCCTTCATCAGTAGGAAACTTTTCACCCATACTGACTTCACTCGAGAATATATGGGGACAAGCTACATAAACCCATGTGTACACTAACCATCTGCCAGTGCGCTAACATAACACATTATCCAATAAGGAGCAACACATTTTAACATGGACATTCATCTTGATTTTCAAAAATATCAGAGCTTAATACCTCAAACGATACATTTTGAAAACATATATAACACCCATCTGTCAGCAAATACCAATACCGTGTGATAATCGTAAATCTGTCAAACGTCTCATTCGTAATCGTAAGTACCTGAAAATTGTATGAAACAACTTTTGGCCTCAAATCCCAAAATTTAATGTGAATAAAGTGAAAACGAGAAACCGATGGCTTTCTAAGTTTTCTATGGTCATTCTAGCAATACCTGGATTTTCAAATCAACTTGGCACAGAAGGAAAAAATACTTAGGACATTATTTCTTATAGGAATATGTAAAAACATTTTTAAAATATACAACTTTACCTCAAAGCTTACTCGAGATGATTTATAGTCTTTTTCAGATCTATGAAAATTGGAGTGGTGAAAATTAATGAAATTTCTTTCAGAATATTCTATATTTTTTTTATCTACATGCAGTATAAATTTTATCGAAAAATGATTGACCATGAATAATTTCCCTTAAGAAAAATATGAAAATAATGCAATAAATCATGACATGTCGATTTTAATCGTGATCCAAATCTAAAATTCAATCCGGCAGAGTAATAGATCTCATGGTTAGAAACTTAAAACCTTAAGGGACCTTAGCCGTCTGATAGACCAATAGTTATGAACAGGAAAATGAATGAAGAAGAGAACGAGAGGAGAAAACATGAAGATGACAGTATCGGAACGATGGTGGCGGTGACTTTACGGGGGCTGAGTCACCTCAAGCTCCATGCCTACTTTCAACCTTACCCTGACGTACCTTGACTTGGATCGATATTCAATTCTCAAACCCGCAGAACTTCGATACTCAAAAATGGCAGAAAAAAGAAGAGAAAAGAAGAGAGAAGAAGCAGAAGGAAGAAGAAATCTTCTTCTGTTGAAATGAGCGAATAGCTCGTTGTCCCCACCCCTATATATACTAAAATTTTTGATTATTTTATTATATTTTTTATATTATATTATATTATTATTAATGCTTAAACATTAAAACGTTGTAACTTCTGCACACGACTGACGAGCCTATTTTTCGTGCTCTTTATATGTCTTATTTTAGGTCTAGATCGAGTCATTTTCCCTTTATTTGTGTCGTGTTTTGTGTCTGAGAGGACACTAGTCTAGGGCTGGCAGGATGCAAGTCATCTCGAGAAAGAGGCAAGGTTATGCACGAAGCAGCTTGGGCAGTCTGAAGCCCAAGACAAGGTACTGCTCGAGATCACGAACCGCTGGGGGGGCAAGAGGAGTACATTGAGCAAGACAAGGTGACAAACTAAACATTCGGGAGCGGGAGCACAGAGGACAATAGGCATGACGCGGGGATGCGCGACAAATTTCTTTCCTTCCGTGAAATAAGATACATATCTCCCTTTCCTTCTACCAACGATTTGGGAAGGTTTGAGAATATTTCCTTCTACGCGGAAGATCTGATCAGGAAGGAAAGTTGTTGGAACACTAGCCACCACCACCACAAAAGTCCAAGCCCTTGGAGACACTATTTATACCCCACGCTATGAATTAGAGACATGCGTATACGAGGGGAGGGACAACGCCCGACTGTATTAGTCCAGTTCTTTTATTTTCTATGAGTGTTGGGGAGGAAGAAACAAGTCTTACGGGCAAACACTTATTTTAATTTCTGTTTAATGCTTTCGGCTTTTCCAAAGGTTGGTCCTGGTAAGAGAATCTTTTGGTAACACTCTATTTCCGTATTTCAATATAAGTAAGCTTTTGTTTATGTCATTCTTGTTCTTTACTTTTTGTATGAGTAGCAAGGTTTATAAACTTGACTTGAGAAAGATGAATTGAGTCCAAACTTATAACGTCTTGAGAGGTCTAACTGTGCACATAGTTGTATTGACGTGTTCCTAAAGTGCTGGATCTGAATCCTATACAACTTGATCAAGTCCTTGGTGTTATCTGGCCAATAGCAGTCTTGGGCAAGATCATGTTACAACTGCGAGCTGGAAACTCCAAGTGTTAGCGACTTCTTGCTTGCCATCTAGAGGGATCAGCACGGTGATATAGGTGGGGATGCCATGGGACGAGCGTCTGAGACGGTGTGCCCATGATTGTTATTTTTCCCGCAAATGCTTATTTGGGTATACTAGACTAAGCTTGGTCCATGAGAAATCTTGGGCAAGGAGGATAGGGAATGAGTAACCCTTACTCTCTGGGCTGAAAAGGTATGCTGGACGAGGCTTTGGTGGTTACGTGACGATTAAAAAGGGGGTTGCTTGAGTGATGCGTTTGGGTGGTAGGAGTAAAACCCGATTCTTATGCTTGCCTTTTACCGATGACATGCTAGTACAACGAAAAACTTTACACCGATGATCAAGACATAAGTCAAGAATCAAGTATTCTAACCCAAGTAAAGTTTCTTTCTTATTTAACTTTCTTAGTGTTTTCTTTTCAGTTATTTACTTTCACAACATTTACTTTCTGCTTGATTACACTTCTTGCCCAAGGCAAGACCCGATTCAAAACTCAAAATTGTGATATCGAGAGAGGAATTCACCAACTCCATATGTGATCGACCATGTACTTGCCACTAGCGGAACCTAGTGAAGAGTGTAGGTTTATAAATTTATCTTGACTAGAGTGATAACGACTGAGCTCCGTCAACGACCTCCTTTTCGAGGAAACTCAAAGTTAACATCTCTCTTTCTTGATACTCTACACAATAACTATAATATTGATGTACTTTTGGTCATGCATGATAAAACTAATTTTTATACGACGTGTTTAAACTTCAAAAATCCGTAGCGGTTACGTACGAAGTCCTTTTTGGAAAAATTTAGTGTCAATATTTTTCTTTTGAAAAACCCTACAAAATGAGTATAATATGACATACTTTTGACTTATGCATGAAAAGATCATTTTTAAAAGAAACGTTTGAAAAGTTTAACCGAGTGCCAATTTCACATGGTTAGGGTATTGTCTCTTCCTAAAATTCTTAATTAGTCATAATAAGATATCTAGACAATATTTGAAAAATTCGGGATATTACATACATCTTGTAAAACATCAAGTATTACATGAGAGAATTTCGAAGGAGATGGGAATGGAGCAAGGTGTGGTGAAGATCAACTACGGTAGATAGAGCTACATACATCATGTAAAATATCAAGTATTACATGAGAGATCGAAACACATTGATATGAGACATCACTTCATTAGAAATATTGTGAAGCAGAGTGATGTACATATTGTTATGATTGGAACAGAAGACAATGCAACAAATGCATTGACAAAAACATTACCAACGAGAAAGTTCTATCATTGCCTGAAGCTCATGAACTTGTTATCACGATATTGAGGTGGAGAAGCTCGAGTGTGAGCTGTGGTTTTGGAGAATTCTTGATTTAGTTCATGTAATCAAGGCGAAGATTGTTAAATGTGTGATCACATGAGCTAAAGGTCTAGTTGTACAAAGGCAGTGCGATGCTTGTATTAACCAAAGGCAAATCGTCTAGTAGATCGTGTAACATATCAAGAAGATCTAGTTTATTACCAAAAGGTGAAAGGTTGATATCAATCTGGTACAGGTGGTGAGTCATGTTGAGGCAACGAGCTGAGCAGATCGAATCATCGATCTGATATCGATAAATCAACTCCACGCTAAGGACAATTTGATGGAATTGAGCAGGTCAACTGATGTTAAGATTTGTATACACAAAAATATGCTTTTCAAAAAAAATTACTCATGCTTCATTTGGTAGATGGGTTAAGCCTATATAGACTAACTTTGTCCTATGTAAACTTTCATTTAGTAGTATTTGTAGTTAACATTTGGGCCCGTGTTTATAATCAGGGCCCAATCTTTTGCCATAGATGAAGATGTATAATTAACCCTCAATACCCCAGGTATTATTTTTATCCTAGCCAAACAGTAGAAGACGGATATAAATCAATTGACAAAAATACCCTGTCTATTTCATCGTCTGTTTCTCTTTCCTTTCGTATCATACAGAATTCCTTCTTCCTTCTCTTTGAGATGAAACAGACGCGAGCATCTGTTCTCTAATTCGAAGGTTCAAACGACGCGATTGTAATCCGAAGGCAAGTGCATGTTTTGACCTTTGAAAATCTTCATTCGCCCTCCATCTTTTGCACTGATTTTGTCTTTCTTCGAAGGTCTGTGCGTAGTCGTATGTAGTGTTTGCGATGCCATAAACACTTTATCGTATAAATTGTACCTTGCGCTCTCAACAATAGGTTAGTTCAGATTCGAACCCCTTGATTTTTGTTTGATTTGGTCTCCAAATTGGTTAGGTTTACTATATCTTTTTATGAACTGGTAAAAAAAATAAACAAGCATATCATGTTTATTGATTATTGATTGTTTGTAAGGCTGCAAACGAGCCGAGCTGAGTAGAGTAGTGGTCTGCTCGGGTTCGGCTCGTTTAATATTTTACATATTCAGGTTCGGGTTCGAGTTCGAGTCAAACTTTAAATTCGTGCTCAAGCTCGGCTCGAGATAAAATATTTGAGCTCGAATTCAGCTCGAGTTTGGTTCGTGTCCGGTTCTGACTTGAGCTCGAATCTGGCTCGTGAAAAGCTTGAGTTCGAGCTCGTTCCAAAATACATGATTTAAACATATATTCTTTTAACATGTCAAATGAACATAAACTAAAATGAAAAGGGTAAAAATTAAAATTACCCAAAACCTATCCTAACGGTACACTTTATCAAAAGTGTTCCAAATTTGTCTCTCTTTTTCCTAAATTTCAACACCTATCCTAACGGTACACTCTCTTTTTGACCATTGGGGCCCACTTGAAATTTGTTGTTGGAGAATTAAACCTACCATCAATTTCTCTCACCTCTCTTCTTCTTCTTCCTCTTCTTCTTCTTCCTCTTTCCTTCATCGGCCACCGCCCTCTCCACCGCCAAGAAGAATCTCTCTTTATTGCCAATTTTCCCACACAGCCCCATTCCTCTACTCTCCACACTACATTCACCGCCGGTGGAAGAACATCATCGTGAAGAACAACCACCGGCGGGACTCCCTCCTTTGCACAACACCTCCCGAAGCTCCGATGGCCAACTCCGATGATGAAATTCCCCAACATATTCAGGTAATCCTCACCACAACTCATTCCAACTTGTAGAAAAATAATGCATGTACAACCGTATGAAACCTACGTGATAATCTCTATTTTTTTGCCCAATATAAGAACTGTTTGAACTGATATATGTGCTAAGTTGATTTTTTTCATCAGTTGTTTACATAATATAGTTTGAAATCATATTTACGTCGCGTTTATGCCACAACCGGTGGCACAACACCATCCACCGGCGGTGAAATCACGCCATTGGTGGATGCTTTCTAGCACACTTGTGCCACCGGTTGTTGGATTTTTAGATAGAACAATATATTCTGTGTGTTGTAATGTGCCAACCGGTGGCAAATCATGACCGAAGAGCAGCCACCGGTGGTTAGGGTCAACCACCGGTGGATGCTCTCCGGTCATGATTTGCCACCGGTTGTTTGTTCAATCTGGTTAATAATATTTTAATTTTCAATAATATGTCTCGTGTCTAATTAAATATTTAAATTTTGTAGGAATCGGAGCGTCCGTGGTACCGTCGGCCTGAATCAGTGAATCGGGTATCGCAGGTGAACACATACTACAGGGTTGTCCTGTTAGAGATTGTCAGGGACACACTTATCGAGGTCGGGGCCATGAGCTGCTCGAGAGGTTTCGAAACGAACCGTTTGGCCATTTTATCGGTTGGACACCGGGCACGCTGTCTTCCCAGGCGATACACAGCCTCGCTTGCCGCACTATCTGGTCGGTGCGGGGTATTTGGTTCCACATCAACGGATCTGATGTGCAGTACAAGGCGCGAGACTTCACCTTGATCACGGGTTTGAGATTCGGGGCGTCGAATTTTGATAGTACCGCCCCTTGTGACCCGAGCCGCATACGACTGTTTCGGATCGCGTGTGGCGGCGATCTCCGTATGACCACTGCGGACTTGGTCAACCGCTTCAAGAGCAGAAAAAGCATCCCCGGAGCCGATGACGATATCTACCTCGGCGTCGCCCACGTCCTCGTGGCCTATATATTCGTCTTCGGACATGACGGCCAGAGGATAGCGTTCTCGTGGTTTTGGGCACTAGCCGATGACATGGAGAGATTCTACCGGTATCCTTGGGGTGCATACTCGTACAAGATCCTCCAGAACTATGTGATGAAGATGCCGAACAACAAGAAGTACCACTTTTATGGCCCGGCATGGGCATTGATGATATGGGGGTTCGAGGTGATTCCCGGGTTGGGAAATGTTGCCGGTAGGCCCCGTGGAGGCGACGGGTTGTATTCGAGATGCCTGCGATGGAATTTCCAAAAGAGCCTGGATACGCATGAGTTGCACGCTTTCTTCGAGGATTTGGAGGTAATTTAATAATTAGATTCGTATTAATTTAAATTTCGTATTGTTATTTGTTAATTAGTATTCTTACAATTCTCGTGTTTGATGCAGGTATATGATATGAACAACTTAGAGATCGAGCAGGACGAGATGGAGCTACCGTGGACCGTGTCTGTCCAGTGCCCGAATCTGATCATGATGGAGTATGCTCCACTGACGAGCCTTACTGCTAGGAATCCAGCCGAGGTGCATCGTGCTAGACATCCGCCACCACCTGTTGTGAACGAGGAGGTTCACGGTCCTCGATCTACATGGAGATCGGGACCTTCAGTGGTCGAGGAGATACCCGAACAATCAGAGAGACCACCCCGACGTCGTTTGGACAGGGGGAAGCGTGCCCGACTGCCTCCCACTGATTCATCTTCCAGCAGCAGTGGAGGTCCTCGTGCACCGAGACGTTCCACCGATGATGTGGGACGCATTATACGGCCCGATCTCACCGCATTAGAGAGGCGGTTGCACACGCACATTGATTCTTGGTTCGACTAGATCGAGAGGAGTATCGATTCCCGATTCGACCAGATGAAGAAGTGGATGACGGGTCTGGTCGAGAAGATAATGTGTGGCACGTCACAACGGAGTTCACCGGTCGTAGATACTTGGAGACGTAGCCCGCCGATTACTGACTCGGATCGTCCCTCCTATGCTACAGCTGCTGATGACTCGGGTCGTCCATCTTATGCTGCAGCTGCTAATGACTCGGATCGACCATCTTCCACGTTCCCCGAGCAGCTTACCACGATAGCCGAGGCGACAGGGTCGTACCCGGAGCAGTTTCCATACTGCAGCGGTGGCTTCTCTGGACAGATGCCCGAGCCGGTGGCTTCTCTGTCATACCCCCTAGCTCGGGTTCGGTCTACACTTCAGCTGCCGAGGACTTGGCTCGAGCATTTGGATTAGATATTTCCCAGTCCGGAGTATCTTGTGCGCCCTCGATGCCGTATGCTAGCTCGTCCATGCCGTATGATAGCTCGTCCATGCCGAGCGAGACGATTGATGTTCCATATGTGACGATGTTGGGTTCCACATCTTCTTTTCAACCCGAACAGGTAACTTTATTGTGTTTTCACTTTAATTTAGTATTATTTTATCATGTTGAATTTTAGATTTCTAATTTTACGTTATTAATTTAAAGTTACCCGCGATGGGGCACATTGATAGTGATTTTGTGCCCTCGGAGGAGTTTTTTGTACAAGAACTTCAATACGAGCCTCCACAGGAGCCTGTTTATCCAGACGACGAGACAGTAGAAAAATTCAAACGCTTTATAAAGATGTCTCAGAATAATTCAGTGAATACCATCGAGACTGGGTATCCTTTGACTGTTGGATGGTTCAAAGAGATTATGGACCCCAAGGAAGACTACTATACAGAGGTAAATAACCTATAAAGTTGAGTTTTATTTGACATTACTACTTTTGGCTTGATTTTCTATAATTTATTTTTTACAGACGGTCGACCTGTTTATGATGGCGCTTCAGTCGAGATTGATACGTGGAGACCACGTTTATCCCGATCAAATGAAGGGGAGAACTGTCATTTGCAACACCGATTATTTTGTAAGTTATTAACTTGATAATATTTGCATATTACTAATTTTATTATTTGTAAGTTATTAACTAAATAACATTGATTTTGTAGATGAAAATGGAGCGTGAGTATGACGATTGCCTCGCTGATATGAAGAAAAAGGGGATCCAATTCGAGCGATAGTTTTTGGTCGAGAGTTACATATCCCTCAACTGGGTGCCAACTATTGGGTTGTTGGAGGTCATTCATGGGAAAAGATTGGGATCTACGTGTGTAGAGTGGTGGAACGCGACAGAAGTATATTTTCTCATTTTTAATTTATTTATGATATGCATGTTTATATTAATTATAATATGCATGTTTATTTTAATTTATATGTATAATATGCATGTTTATTATTTCAGGTGATTTTTCCTATATGTGTTGAACATCACTTTGTTGTTGTGGTTGCTGATTTGCCGAGTCGTACATTGACGTTGTACGACTCTAATATTCGGAATATTACTGAAGAAGTGCAAAATTCTTGGATCAAAGCGTTGAGGCCACTGTATTATGGTCTTCCACTAGTGTCGGATAGCCACAGTTGCGGTCCAATGGCTTGCATGACCGTCGAGCGACAGATCAGTGGATTCCCAACGATCGTGTGGGGCAATAAACATGTCAATGGGGTTACTTGGTTTCGAACCCGGGACCATATGGGATGGGATGTTTATATTAGCGAGAGATGCCAGTCGAGCTAGGGCTTTTATTCGTTAAATTTACATCTACAAATCCTTATAAGCTTAACAATTGCAATCAATACAAAAACAACAAATGAAACAAAAATATGGGGCTACTGGGTTTCGAACCTAGGCCCATATGATCGGTCATGCCACAATGACGACATCCTCGACTTCCTCTACTTCTTCTTCCTGTTGTCTCACCTCCTGATCTACGTCTACTAAGTCTCGGTCGACCAGGCATTCTTATAGCTTTATTCGGCAACACTTGCACATTAGCCACATCGGCCGGTAGATCCCAAGTACTCTTATGAGGTACACGTGCAATCTGTACTCTATAAGTTGCTGCCCACGCTTCTCGGCTGTAGAATTTCGCAATAAATTGAGGTATCGGCAGTCCGGCATTCCTGAATAAAAAAAATTATAATAAGAAACAGATTATGAAAAACTAAATTAAAATTCGCTATAAAGAAAATTAATACGTACTTTATCGCCGCGATCGCATGGGAACAAGGAATTATATCAAACTGAAACTCCATGCACTCACAAGTCAATGCCTTCAGATCAACCATAAGCGGCCTACTACTTGTCACAACCTTAAATGTATTATAGTCCACACGATTTACCGTGTATGCACGAGATCTCTCAATCTGCACTTGCAACTTTCGTCTGACCTCTGCAGGAAATTCATGAAATTCTTGAGCTATTTTCTGACGCCTTCCATCAAACCATTCTTCCATAACAAGTCTCACTGCCTCCACGCATGAGCAGATAGAAAGTCGTCGAGCCCACAATAAAGTTTTGTTGAAGCTTTCGGCTGCATTAGAAGTTAGAAAGCTATACCTCCGGACAGGGCACATCGATCGAGCCCACTTAGCAGGCCCAACACTCATCAGCTTATCGTATGCATTAGGCTTTGTTGCCTGTATCGCGCTCATTGCTCTATTGTATTCGTGTTGCCTGTATGTGTATGCGGCTTTCTGAAACAAACCAACAGTGGTCTTACCGAATCGTTTAATCTTGCCGCTAAGATGATAGTAGCACAAACAGTGTTTCACTTCAGGAAACACGATGCTGACGGCATGCTCAATCGACACGTGTGCATCAGATACAATCACGGTGTTCGGCGTGCTACCATAAGCGCTCTTGACTCTGGAAAGAAACCATAACCAAGACTCGTGATTCTCTATCGGCCCAATACCAAATGCCAATGGGAACACATGCTCGTTTGCATCCTTCGTTACTGCAACAAATATGATGCCATTGTTCTTGCCTTAAGGTGAGTGCCATCCACGACTATCACAGGCCTCATGCACAAAGCAAACACGGCTCTACAAGCTCCAAGAGCGACAAATAAATGTCTAAATCTACCATCAGGGCCGACATCGAGATCAGTGAGTGTACCTTGATTCATCACTTTAGCATATGCAGATACCCAGGCAACAGCTGAAATGACTCCTGATACTTGCCGTAAATCATCTCCAAAGCTTGATTCCTCCCCCTGAGCGCAACATCGTAACTCACATCCATGCCGAAACACCTCCTAAGCTCCTCCTGAATAGCCTTCGGTCTCATGATCTCATTTACATTGTTCATCTTCTTTGCAAATTATGCACCTATCACCTTTGAGTGAACCTTTCTCGGAGCAATATTAGCTATGTCATCCACACATATGCACCTATCACCTATCGAGTGAACCTTTGCAAATTATGCACCTATCACCTTCGAGTGAACCTTTCTCGGAGCAATATTAGCTATGTCATCCACACATATGTGATGTGCGCAAAATTCGGGCCCACATACCCCCATGACAATGAGCACGCAACATGAACAAGCAGTTAGAAGACGATTTGCATACCCAGTGCAGTCGATATGTGTCTGATCTAATGACTCGGTACTTAGCTCGTCTCTCCAGGTTCCACATTCCAACAGCAATATTCAAGTCTTCCTTGTTGTTGTAGATCAACCCCTCAGCTAATTCTTCAAGTGTAGGGTTTTTCTCGACCAACACGTCACATGTCGATGTCAGAGCATTAGGAGGGATCATTGGAACCATCCAATTACTTAAACAACGTTCTGTGTTAGGATTGTACTCCACATCACCATCGACATCCGGATACATCATCTCAAGGACTCTTCTCATACCTCCTGCCTCGTGCATCCATGCTGCGAATTCAACGAATGTAGCACTATTCAAAGCACCGAGTTGTTCTTCTTTGGAAATGGACGAAGAATGCTCAGAACTCCCTTCAGAAGCTACATAATCATCATCATCATCATCATCGTCATCGTCACCATCTTCATCTGGACATGTGTTCAGATCAGGAATTCTAGTTGGCTGGTGAAACCAGTCGGAAGATGCCGCGACCCTTCTGATGTCGTCGAGATCATCCATCCAGTCAGTATTTCACGATGTCCCGCCTACTTCATAAGACGACACAGCGAAATCGGCATACACTATAGGAGACGGGTGGTTCCTACACAAAACTTAGAGTTCTTGATCGGTGGTCATTCAAAATTTGATAAGCCGACCATTCCTCGATCTAGATAAATAGGAGATCTCGTATTGTGTGCCAAGTGAACTCCACATGTACTCAATGCAGCCTCTCAAACATGATATCGTGATGTTATTCATCGGGAGAGGTGCTATCCTATCCTCACCATCCGTGTACGTACACCCGACCCAAGTTCCCCCAGTTTTCACGGTCACGTACATGTATTCCTCCATCTGCATCGACATTTATAAGAAATTAGCAACTACAAAGATTGAAAGAGCTGTAAAACACTACAATCAGTGGTTAAATGTGCAAAAATGTCAATAGCCGGTGGCTTTTATCCACCGGTGGATGCTTGATTTCAACCGGTTGTCGTTGATTAAGGTTTTAAACATGCTTTAAAACCTGAAACAACGACAACTGGTCGCTGGAGGTGAAATAAGTTCACCCACCAGTGGCCAAGGACCACCGGTGGGTGGTGTTTGTGCGACCGGTTGTCATTTCCACCTATTTTACACCACAACCGGTGGTTAAAGATCAAAATTAAGCAACAACCGGTGGTCCTATGGCCACCGGTGGTTGTACTTGTGCCACCGGTTGTCTATTTTTACCGAATAAACTAGAGTTTAATGAGTGAATACCTGGTTTTTTGGCAAAAATCTCTTCAGATGGATGAGCTCGAGCTTGAAACCGAATGATGAATTGATATGCTAGAGAGAATATTTAATTGGGAGTTGGGAGAATTGTTGGTCAAATTACAATTATGAAGTTATCATTCAAAATTTAACTAACTTACTTTTGTGGAAATCAAGACATTGTGAGAGACACTTTTCTTGATTTTATAAAAAGTGCATGTAAGTTTAGGTTTTGGTTACTTTATACATGAACCATTTAAAAATTGGGTATTTTTACCCATTAACATAAATGAAAATATAAGCTCGATTAGAGATTCAATTAAGAGTTCGCGAACCTGTTCGCGAACAGGCTCGATTAATATATGAGCCGAACATGTTCGTGAGCAAAATGAGTCAAATACCATACTGCTCGAGTTCGGCTCATTAATTTAGTCGAGCTCGATTTTGGGTTCAAGTTCGGCTCGTTTGTTAACGAGTTCGAGCTCGAACGAACTTTTACCGAATCAAGTACCGAGTAAGTTGCGAGTAGCTCGGCTCGTTTGTAGCCCTAATTGTTTGGGTTTATTGATAAATTTCAGGTCTGGTTTATTGATGTTTTCTTGTTTGATTCGGTCTCTAGTTGATGTCTTGTTAGATTATTTCTTGTTTGATTCTGTATGGAAGAACTATGATGGCTACAAATTATTTTTTTGTTTGAATATTTCTTGTTTGATTCTTGAAATGAGTATGCATTAGTTGTGGTGTAGTCGGGTCCTGGCTTTGGCCATGAGGTAGTTGGCTATGTTGGAGCTGGTTGTGGCACTGGATTTAATGTCGGGACCATGTTTCTTGGTGCTAGTATTGGCTTTCCAGCTAATTATCTATACACGGCCCCTTATGGTGGTATGCTTTTCATGTGAAAATTCTTTACTATTTGTGGGTTCACAGTTGGCAAATCTCTATGGAAGAATACTTGGAAACATACTTGAACTATGATGATTGTAGAAAAAGATGGAGCTTAATTCTATATTGAACATTATATGTTAGTTACTTACTTTTTTAATGTTTATTCAACAGTTTTGGCTGCAAGTGATTCGTTAGATGGAAGTTTAACTAGAAATAGCGACTTTGAAGATGGCTGGGGAGCCAATGTATCAGAAATCTCTAACACTCAACAAAGTCGAGGAGCATTATTTTCTGGCTTCAAGATTGATAGTTTGAAGGAGAACATAAGAGATTTGCCTGATGTGGGAGGTATGTTCATTTCCCATACTAAACACATGACTGATTATTTACATAGAGTCAAGTGGAAGCTTTTTCCCTCGGCGTAGAGGTAAAAGATAGAGGTATGTGAACCTAACTTCTCAATTTGAAAGTTTTGTTACTACATTCATGTCTTGGATAAGTTGGATTAATGGTACTCTTCTAAGCCGGCAGGACATGGAGAAAAGATTGGAAGACACAATCTTCTAATTTACATATTTTCTAAATTTACATCTTCACATATTTTCTAAAATTGCATCTTCTCATCTTATTAGATGTAGTATGTGTATTTAGGCATTATTGGAGAATTATGTGTATTTTAATGCACAATTATGTAATTGATGGAGCTATTCTTGATTTATGAGTTATGTGTGGAACAATGTTTTTCCTCGTTAGAAATGACTTGTCTATATTAAAACACTTCATTATCTTATTTGATGCATTTATGTATATTATTCGATCAATCGTTGCGTATTTTTGTTCTAGTTTTCAGCTATTTGCTATGTTTTAAATTGGCCAAGCAATTCATGAACCAACTTTGATTTTTATATGGATATGAAAATTGTTTTTTGTGGTGGTGTCTAATAAAAAATTGAAATTTTATTCTTTAAGATTTCTGTTACTAATATAATTAAAAAGCAAAGCAGTATCGAAATTAAAATAATAAGAAAATAAATCATATTTATCTCTTACTAAAAGTAATTATGGCATTTTCGTAATTTTATAAAAAATTGAAGGGTAGATTTGTAATAGCAATACTTTATCTAAGGTTTAAACACTTCTACTAAACAACATGTAAATTTTATCTCACTTTTTATCTTATTTACCAAACATCAACCCATATTAAACTTAACTCCTCATATCCTAACTTCTCGTACTAAATTTAATCTATACACGCTCATCCTAACCTATCTATCAAATGGACCCTCAATCTCTTAAGAAATGTGTAATAGCAATACATTTTTATTTATTATTTTGTCTACAAAAAACTTGCACAATTTAATTTTTAATAATTATACTCATATTGTTGAACCTGTCATTAACTGTTTAGTTACTTACATCACATATTTAATTATAAATAATTTGAGACCATCATTCCGCTCATAACATATTTAATTCATTTACTAATTAACCATTAATTTTTCTTTCATTTACATACACATATTTAATTGATAAATAATGTGCGATCATTAATCCAACTACAAAACATTCAATTTATTTATTAAAATTCGTGTCAAATTCAGATATACAATTTTTTTTGTGGACAGATGAAGCACTATTATTGGTAAGAGTTATCTTATTATAGTTTGGAAGATTATAGGTTTGAGCATAACTCACTTATTAATAAATAAATAAAATTAAATATCAAACTTATTCAATGTGGTGTCCAAAATGAAGAATGAAACATATTGAGTGCAGCATATTTTAGTTATAAGGGCACAATATTATATTAAAATCCTTAAATGATGTACACTAGACGCTATACTAATACTGTAGTCTGTAGTACCCCACTTCCTTTAAAATAGATGCAATTTTTTCATAAAGTAGATTAATTGAAAAAACAAACAACTTTACAATTTAATGTGACAAAGAAGCACGTGTAATGGGAAAAACTAAATCATTAAATTCGTATGAAATACAAACCAACCCATGTTACAATGAAGCCCAAATTTATTAACAAAGCAAATAAAGCCTACGTAGAGTACGAGGAAGGGTTGGTTCAATATAAGCCAAGCCCATGAGAGTGTTCTTTTTCTTCTTTCATTTTATAATTCTTATGAAACTTTGAAATTGTTGGCATTTTATGCTGTTGCAGTATTAAAAGTTCCCTTCATTAAACTGAGTCCTAAGAATATTATATCTTAGGAATCTTGAACTCGGAAATTAGAAAATTCAACTTTGACCGATCTTCTCCACAAAATACGTCAACACATCCCTTCAACTTATTCTCCTTTAAAAATCTGACATAATCCATAACCCCTATAAATAGAGGGAGTGGCTGAAAATCCTCACGCATCAAGATACAATTTTCGGCCAACACAATCTTTCCAAGTATTGTGTTTTTCGAAAATTATCTGTGTTCTCTCGGATACAATATTTTCAACCCATTTCTCTATAGATAGAGCCTAATAGAATATTGCCCACACAATACTCGGGTTGTAAGCGAGATATAGATCATAAGTTTTTGATGAAAATCTAAATTTCGTGTCCATACGGTGGATGTTCATGTGGTGGAGATTCAGTCCACAAATTACCGTTCTCAGTTCAGACGGTGGAACTCCGGACATCTACACATACGCCAATTCTCGACTTAAGGAATAAGGTAAAATATCGAAGCCCTTAGTAGGTTTTGATTATTCAGTATTTTATTTTCTATTATGTGCATATGGAGCATGATATTTTATATATGTTTAGAATTGCATGTTTGTTGATTTGTCATACTTGTGGATCCTACATATTTGTTAGCCCCTTCAATCACGTTCCATAGTCCAATTCTTGGTAATTCGAACTATGCGATATATGAACTCATTCATACATTTAATACATTTTCTTTATTATAAAAACATCCAATCAACTAAAATTTTACTAATAAAGAGTCATTAATAAAGGTGCAAATACTATTAACTGATAGGATAGAGCCCAGCAGCTAGGCCCAAAAGCCCAGTTACCTCGGCCCACTTGGTGTAACCGCCTCTAAGTCATCTATAAATAGCCTCCAAAGCTAGATTAGAAGGAGAGGCATTCTGTAAATTTTACTCTCAAGAATTCATAATACAAAGGCTCTATCTGTGGACGTAGATCTATTCAAAGATCGAACCACGTAAATCTCGTGTTATTACTTTCTACACCTCGTACAATCTCACCTCAAAAATTAAGATCGATCACTGGCGCCGTCTGTGGGAACGTTATAAATTTAGTGAAATCGATCAACGTTTTCCGAGTAAAAATACGATGGTGAAATTATAGGAAAGCAGAAGATACAGATCGAGCTTCGTTAGCTATGGTTGGAGAAGTGCCGAAGTGCCAAACTCCTGACGAAGTCACTTCGTCACCTCGGCACAGCAGCCAGAGGTCACTTCGTCACCTCGGCACAGCAGCCCAGAGGTCACTTCATCACCTCAGCACAGCAGCCCAGACGTCACTTCGTCACCTCGGCACAGCAGCCCAGCCCAGAGGTCACTTCGTCACCTCGGCACAGCAGCCTAGCCCAGAGGTCACTTCGTCACCTCGGCACAGCAGCCCAGAGGCCACTTCGTCACCTCGGCACAGCAGCCAGAGGCCACTTCGTCACCTCGGCACAGCAGCCCAGAAGTCACTTCGTCACCTCGGCACAGCAGCCCAGAGGTCACTTCGTCACCTCGGCACAGCAGCCCAGAAGTCACTTCGTCACTTAAGGCTTAAACTTCGTCCTTAGACGAAGTAGCCACTTGAAAGCCTTAACTTCGTCCTTAGACGAAGTGGCTACTTAAGGCTTAAACTTCGTCCTTAGACGAAGTAGCCACTTGAAAGCCTTAACTTCGTCCTTAGAATGAAGTGGCTACTTAAGGCTTAAACTTCGTCCTTAGACGAAGTAGCCACTTGAAAGCCTAAAACTTCGTCCTTATACGAAGTGGCTACTCGAGAGCCTAAACTTCGTTCTTAAACGAAGTAGCTACTCGAAAGCCTAAACTTCGTCCTTAGACGAAGTGGCTACTCAAGAGCCTAAACTTCGTTCTTAAACGAAGTAGCTACTCGATAGCTTAAACTTCGTCCTTAGACGAAGTGGCTACTTGAAAGCTTAAACTTCGTTCTTAAACGAAGTGTCTACTCGAAAGCCTAAATTTCGTCCTTAGACGAAGTGGCTACTCGAAAGCCTAAATTTCGTCCTTAGACGAAGTGGCTACTCGACAGAAAGAAGTTCGTCCAAACTTCGACCTCGTCTACAGAAGGAAGCTCGGCCATCACATCGACCTCGTCAAGATCTTCACCTCGTCGATGATCTTCTTTTGGGGGGGGGGATGTGATAGGATAGAGCCCAGCAGCTAGGCCCAAAAGCCCAGTTACCTCGGCCCACATGGTGTAACCGCCTCTAAGTCATCTATAAATAGCCTCCAAAGCTAGATTAGAAGGAGAGGCATTTTGTAAATTTTACTCTCAAGAATTCATAATACAAAGGCTCTATCTATGGACGTAGATCTATTCAAAGATCGAACCACGTAAATCTCGTGTTATTACTTTCTACACCTCGTACAATCTCACCTCGAAAATTAAGATCGATCATTAACGTTGTTAGAGAAGCATAAAATCCTCTTTATTAGTATTTGTTATGTTGTAAACTTGTAATTACATTGCGGCGTTTTATGTTGGTGCTTATTTCCCGCTTCACGTGACTTAATTTTTGTTAAATATTTTTATTTTCTCATTTGTTTTCTGTGTATATCCCACAAACGTTACTTTTATTTTGTTTGATATTTTTCTTCCCTTAAAGCAGTGTATCTACAGGCCCGGCTACGAGGGCGGGCGGGGTTGGGCGACGGTCCTGGATCCCATAATTTGATGGCCCTAAATTTAAGATATATATATATATATATATAGAAAATAAATTAAATAAAAATGATTATGTATGATTTAATTATATATATGTTGAAATTAAAAATAGTACTCCTTCTATCCCACTAAACTTGACATAATTTTCTTATTTGGACGTTACACTAAACTTGACATATCTTTAAAATAGTAAAAGTTATCCTTTAAAAAGGTGTGGACCCTACCACCTTTATCACTCTTACACTACTTTATTCACTCTCCTTAATAACCGTGCCCAAAAATTTTATGCCATAATTATTGGGATGGATGGAATATTGAATGTGGTGGGTTGGTATATTGTTTGGCTTAATTTACCATTAACTTGAGTTCGATCTTGATAGTATAGTTTTTTAGTTTGATTTTTACATGGAGTCCCAAAATTTATTAAAAAAAAAGTCCTATTGTAAATATATACATGTTCTAAAATTAATTGTAATGTTGAATGTGGTGAGTTGGCTCAATATGCCAATTGGTATGGGTTTTATTATTGGTTGTTCTTTTATTAGTTTGATTTTTATTTAGAATCCACTTTTATTATTTTGCCTTGGATCCTATTTTTGTGAGTACAGCCTGTGTATCTATTTTCTTATTCGTTATATATATTTGTTGTGAATTACATTGTCGACATACAAATGAGCCAATATAAATAATGCATATATGAGACCCATATAGAAATATAGAGTATAGTGAAGTTGCTACTAACTTATAAACATTAAAAATATAATTACATTGAAAAATATACTCTTTTATTAAAGTAGGTTCATAAATTTTATACAGTAATTTTGTTAAAAAATAACTTAATCTACTTTAACAGACAAAAATGAAAGGAATTAAATATATACCTTCCTGACTCTTATTTTTTTATTTAATAATACGTCATAAATATATATATTTTTTATTTAAATTATAATTTGAATAAGAAATTAAGTTACCTCATCAATAAAATGAAAAGTGAATATATATTGAAAAAAAAAAGGATATTAATTGACAATTAAAAAAAAAAAAGGGATTATTAGCATATTGCCACTTTTATTTTTTATTTTATACTACGTCGGTTTGTAGTTTTCATTTTTGAACAAAAAATATGCTCGACTACAGTACAGGAGACAACATCTAAATCAGTGCATTATTGTAAAGAGATTTCATTGTCAACAGTAGTTGTAAATGTGGGATATTGAATAGAATTTCCCACGGACATATTTCCTCCAGTAGCCAAGTCCACCACTAAAGCAAACTAAGTCTTCAATTCTCAACCCTCCAATTCACACTTGTCAAAATCAAATATTTTAATTTCTCAACCCTCTAATTCACACTTCAATTTAATCGTATGAATGGTACGAATGGTATGAAATGTATGGATAATATTCATTCATACGATTCATAAGTACATACAGTTTAATAAAATTAAGTATCAAGTATGAATGATACGATTTGATAAAATTCATACGTACATACAGTTTAATAAAATTAAATATCACGTATGAATGGTACGATTCGATACAATTCATACTCAAAAATGTAAAATATAATTGCAAGGTTATTTTAGTACAAGAAATTTATAAATGACTAGAATTTAACTATTATTATGTTGGTGGCTATTATTTGTCTTTTACAATCTTTTTTGGCTATTTTATATTATCACTCTTTTATTTTTATGTTTATCATATATTATATTATATATTATTTCATATTTATATATTATTTTCATAAATATATATATATGTGTGTGTGTGTGTGTTTAGAGATATATTATTTTGCTATGTATTTTGATAACTAATTTAATAATAATGTATATAAATTATATACAATATTTTCATATCTAATGAAAATTAATAAATTGTATGAAAATGTCTATATTTCAGAAATTAAAATTTATAATTTATCACAATTTATAATTTATCACATATGACTGTTATACCATATTTTTAATTATCTTATTATTCTAACAATTCATATATATTTTTCAATATAAATAATAAAAATAAAATTTTAAATTATTCACTAAAACTAGAGCCGACAAAATGGTTGACCCGATAGACACACCCAAAATACTCGGATTTTGGGCTTAAAAAAGAGCCAGCTCATTAATAGCCTTGGACCCATTAGGCTTTGGATTTAAAAGCTCAGAATTTTCTGGATAAAAAGCTTGCACGATAATATAAGATAAAACACTATAAGTATTATTTTTTGGGATTGTTAACTAATTTAAATTATGATTGTAATGTTTATATTTTGTATGACTTTGATGAAATAATGAATGAAGAGATTTTAAAGCTTTAATTGTGTTTCTTTTGGGATTGCTATATATATTTTTAAATTATGATCGTGTGATGTTTATATTTTATATTGTCAATTGTTTATTTAGAATTTTATTAGTATTGAAATGTCTTAATCGCATAACTTACTTTACGTAGTGAATATCAAATTGTCAATGCATTATATTTTTATCTCAAATAAATTGTAGTTCATGACTATGAAAAGGACCCGCTCGGAATTGGGTTCGGCCTTACATTTTGAAGTTCGAAAACATTCATACACATTTGAGCTGATAAGGTATAACGTCATATATTGATGCTGCATTGATGAGAATGGTGTATTTCACACAAAAATTTACTTTGTTAGCATAGTAACACGAAGGATTGCAGCTAACCTAAAATAGAATATTAAAACATGATTACAATTTTTAGACTAACCTGGACTTAGTAAAACATGCATTCATAATGTATATATGCTCTTTCTTATCGATGATTATATCACTACTTATATTCCAATTAGTTTTTATATTAAATAAAAATGAATATAGAGTTGAGTAACTCTTTATACTTGATATGTGCGATGTTAGCCGATCTTCATGTGTATTATATGATTCCCCCAGAATATATGTCTGCATCATTTTTTTTCTCAAAATTAAAGTCTACTTTCTTCTTAAAATTGACAATCAAATTATTTTTTCTTATGATACCACAATGAAATGATTTTAGAAATAACAATATTTCGTTTAGGTTTAGTAAATGAGGGTTAGTACATAATTTTTATATACATTTCACTTTTATTTGCATTAAAGGAACTTTCTCAATATGTAAGAATGGAAAATGTAAATGAACTTTTGGGTCCGAAGGATTAAATTTTTACTCATCCTCGTTCGATACTAACAAAATTAGGAAAACATTTGGTCCGAATATGAATCATGCACAACCTATGTAATACCCCGTCTTTTTAAGTCCCGAAGTAAATGATATTCGAAC
>JAPKLX010000042.1:2541144-2583745 GCA_026898415.1 Leonotis leonurus | reverse complement strand
AAGGGTCGTGTCCCTTTACAACAGATTACCTCTACGTTACCACTAGAAAACTACTAGCTAGCAGGGTGATCTCCTTTCTCTCGATAAGACAGACTTGAATCGAGGTTGGGTTGGTGTGATGTAGAATCACAAGTTGCTTAAAGCTCTTAGTCTGGTTTAGAGATTGAATGCTTTGAGAGTATGTTGTCAATATAGCTCGCGCGCTTACATAATCTCCAGACCTTGAACTTTAAATATATAGGCATTGAATTAAAATTCTAGCCGTTGTTGATTGGCGTGTGATTGATTGTAGATTTCCAATCAATGATATCTATCATATCTGTTCTTGCCATGTAGAAAACGTTGACTCAATCTTCAAGGTATGGAAAGCAGATTGCTAACGGCTTCTTTCCTTCTTTGTGTCGAAGATTTTCTTCCTAATCCCTGTTGGATGGGCTTCAAAAATTGACGTGGCAAGAAGACTTGATGTGTAGGATGATGTCATCTGGTGGTTTGATGACTCTATTGATCTGGTGTTTCGCTGTGATCATCGATCTGGTTGGTGATCTGGTCGCTGTCTGTCATAGCAGATCGATTTCTTCTTGGCGTGAAATCTTGGCCTTCATCCTATACTATTTATAGAAATGACTTTTATAGGAATAATTCCTTTACATGCTAAGTCATCTCCTAATCTGTTCTCTATCAGAATTCACTTTAAAAGTAGTGATCTGTTAACACGTAGAACAATTTATCTCATACAATGACTAAGTGTGTTTTAAGAAATCATCATCAAAACTAGAATACATTAGGGTTCCCAACACCTCTTCTTCCTCATCAATCTGCTCTAATTGTTCAGCAGATGATGGACTAGCTGTGTGAGCAGGGGAAAAATCCTTTTCTGGATTTGGGTCGAAAGAGGAGATGGGGGAAACTTCCTCTGGTGGACCCCCAACCTGAATCTCCTCATCCTCAACCTCCTGTTAGGGGATAGCTGTGTATCAGAAATAGCAGGTTCCTTAGCTTGGACCTCTTCCATTGGTTCAGAGAGTTTTTGTAGTCTTCTACTCTTGGGCTTTGGCTGTTGAGCAGCTGTAGAAGCATCAGTATCCACTGAGCTTGCTCTTCTAGTGACTCTTTTTGTTGGGAACCCCATAAAATATTCTAAGTTTTGATGATGCTCTTTCAAAACACACTTGGTATTATACATGTTCTGTACCATTTCTTCTTGGTTTCAGCAAACCAGATAGTCGAAGCCAGTTCAACCAGAAAGATAGAATTTGTCTCGGTCAGAGAGTCTCAAACCAGCAAGTCACAAGACAGAATGCTAAACCAGAGAGTCTCAAACCAGCAAGTCACAAGACAGAATGCTAAACCACAGAGTCTCAAACCAGCAAGTCACAAGACAGAATGCTAAACCAGAGAGTCTCAAACCAACAAGTCCCAAACAGAATATGAAGCTAGTCAACTTTAACAAAAAGTTGAACCAGAAAAGCTTCAACCAGAAAGATGGAAGATGCCTCGAACAGAAAGTGGTTAACAAATGCTCAACCAGAAAGTACTTCAACCAGAAAGTGTTTAACAAACATTCAACCAGAAAGCACCTCAACCAGAAAATGTCTAAACCAGTATTCAACCAGAAAGGCACTAAGACCCGAGAGGACACAACCAGAAGGTTAGAAGCAAACCAGAAAGAGCAGAACCAAACCTGTCGATGAAGCATTAAAAACTTTCCATTGAAGACTTGGAAATTGAATCACTGATTGACATGAAGAAGGAAAGCAATCACAGAAGATCTGCTTACCAATCATAGAAGATTCAATCATCAACTCTACAAGGAAAGAAGAGATATAATTGATTGACAATCCACAAATCAAATCACGTCAATCAACAAACGGCTAGAATTTCAAATTCAGAGCCTATATATGTTTGAAGTTTCAAAGTCTGAATCACACGCAAGCGCTATACTGCAGAAATATTCTCAAGCATTCTATCTCCAAATCAGACAAAAGCTTCAAACCGTTCGTGATCGCAATCACACCTCGATTCAAGTCTGTCTTATCGAGAGAAGAAGGAGATCTTTACTAGCTAGTAGTTTTCTAGTGGATTAACGTGAAGATAACCTGTTTACAGTAGTTTTCTGTAAGTTGTAAAGGGACACGACCCTTATTCGTGCATAAGTTTCAATAAGCTTTGTAATTGGAACTTGTGGCTCGTTCTCAGCGAGGTTAAATAAGAAGAGTATTCTGGTAGTGGATATCTAATCCAGTTTGGATTAGACCGTGGACGTAGGGGGTTTCCCGAACCACGTAAAAATAACTGTGCCATTTAAATTCTGCATTTTATATTCAGTTGTTTTTATTCTGCATCTATCATACTCATTCAAATCTGCATTCTTAATCTATCTTCTAAATACTCGATTAAGTTTTCAAAAGATTTTCATAACAAGAGCACCGACTAAGTCCACCATTATTCCGCACGCAATACATTGTTTGAAATCAAGTTCACACTTGCTTTCCGCCTTGTATATCTCACGTGAGAGACTTTATCTGGATAGAACTTAATTGATTAGAAAATCATATTGTTCCATCATCTAGAGCAATCTGTAATTCAGAAAGCTCACATCTCTCTGATTGAAATAGTCAAGTAAACTGAAAAGTTTGCATTTGGTGTATTCCCCCCCCCCCATACACCAAACCTTGCTCTTTCGGGACCAACACTTTTTGAAGGAGTTCTTTCCACTGGCTTTTCCTTGGTGGCTCGTGATTTGATTGATTTTTCTGTGGGGGCAGATGGGGGAATCCAGATTGGATTGGAGCTCCCCATCTCCATCAAGGCGTTAGCGTGTACTGGATCTGTCACCTTGGCGATCAGATTGGCTGTGATTCCCATGGACATCTCGATCTGGTGTTGGTCCTTGGGAAATCGCAATCTGTTATTGAACTCAATCACTTCATCCCATTGGTGTTGTTTGAAAAACGTTTCCAGCATGAAGCTGATCTTTGTGGAATGCCTCAGGCTGCTCCTCCTCACGTCAAGGCATGGGCTCGCTCCTTTGATGAAAGTGATCATTTTAGCTTCCTTTGTCAACAGATCAAACAGAACTCTGCTCCAATTAACGGGAAGATTGAGCACCACAGTCGTGAGTATCTTGAACTTCTCCGGCGTCACTTGATCGTATGAACCGTTGTGGTTCATGAATATTCGTTGTACAAACTCGAAGATAATCTTGTACTCCGGAGCAAGCAGTCCTCTGTTGAACATTATGTTGGTGTAGGTTATTGGTACAACCATCACCATCTCGACAGCTTCCTGCAGCTGATCCTCTGTGATATCTCCAAGGCTGATACCTTCATCCTTCAGCTTATAGACCTCGTCTATAATGTTCAACACATTGTAGGTTGTGTTGCTTGTTGTATTACCCTTGCTAACACGAATAGTGGCCTCGTTCCCACCTTTCTCTCCATGCCATGTGAGATAAAAGGTTGCCACTTTCTTCGACAGGAATTGGAGAGGATGTGTGGTGATATTGTTGTGAAATCCTACAATAAAGCAATATAGGTGAACACCATTCTTCCATCAATGATGTATGAGTGCTCAGTAGCAGTTTAAGCAATACAGAATATCAAGTTCCATGGTTCAATATTTGTTCACAGATGCATGCTTATGGATAAACTTGATTTTCAAGACAAGGCAGTTCATATAAGACAGTTTATAGAACATTTAAATATGAATAACAAAGAGAAACCTTTGCGTCGCTTAACAAGGGCGAAGGCCTTGTCTAGTTTATGGAAACCATGGGTGTCAAGAACGACATATTGATCTTGAGTAATATATTGGTTTAGAAATTTCACTTGCTCGAGAAACAGAGTGGATTTGGGAGCCATTTTTAAGAGATAGATTTTTGAAAGGTTTGAGGGAGTTGGGAATGGCGGAGAATTTTGCTAAGTGTTTGTCGAAGAAAAAGAGTGTAGGAGGTAATCAAACAGTCTAACACATGTATATATAGGAAAATGATAAACGGTGTAGATTAAAAGAAATAAAATTAAAGGCTTAGATTTATTCTTCCCTTTTTGCTTTCCCGTTTTTCTGAGTTATTATTGATTTGGTAAATATCTTCGCTATCACAGTTCCCAAACACAGTACTAATCATCACAAAAATAAGAGATTTGGTATATTATGTCAGAATTTAGACATATATGCTATGATTTAAAATTGATATAATCGCCGAAATTAGATTTATTCTGCTGACATTCCCCCATGACTAAGTAACGAGATAAGTAATTATATTAAATTTAATTTCCACGTGGCTTCTAGTCATCTGTTGTAGTCAATCTCCTTAGTGACGATCTGTTGTCACCACTATCGATCTGTTTATACTACTTTCGATCTTGAACATCGATTTTGTGTGATGATCTGTTGAGAATTACCGGTTGGAATTTTATTCCCATATTATCTGCTTCTAGACTGATATGTTCAACCATGATCTGTTGTTAATTCCTATTGAATTTTAATTGATCTGTTGATCATTAGTTTGTATTTTGATGATCTGGTGTCAATTCCCGATCGGAATTTTACGTGATTTGTTCTTCATCAATTTTGACTATATCATTCTGGTCCTCTCTTCCAAATTTAACAATCCTAATTTTCCACAAAGTATCTTGAATCTTTCTTCTGGTAATGCTTTAGTAAGAATGTCTGCTCTCTGTATTTCAATTGTATTTTCTCGATATGTACATGTTTTCTTTCAACATGATCCCTTATAAAGTGATGTCTCACATCTACATGTTTGCATCTGGTATGCAAGACAGGATTCTGTGTGATTGCTATAGCACTAGAGCTATCACAGAAAATGAGTATTTCCTTGACATTGATCTCATAGTCCTTGAGTTGTTGTTTTAACCAGAGTATTTGAGCACAACAACTCCCAGCTGCCATATATTCAGCTTCTGTGGTAGATGTGGCAACAGATGTCTGCTTCTTTGAGAACCAAGAGATCAGTTTATTTCCTAGAAACTGACATGTACCAGATGTTGATTTTCTGTCTAACTTGCATCCAGCATAATCTGAGTCTGTATATCCAGTTATCTCAAAGTTATCTTCACAAGGATACCATAATCCAATGTGAGATGTTCCCTTAAGATATCTTAATATCTTCTTGGCTGCTTCCATGTGAGACTCTTTGGGGTTTGCTTGATATCTTGCACATACTCCTACTGCAAATGTAATATCAGGTCGACTGGAAGTTAGATAGAGTAGTGATCCTATGATCCCTCTGTACTGAGTGATGTTTGATTGTTTTCCCTCTGGGTCAGGATCAATTTTCCCATTGGTCTGCATTGGAATTTTAACTGGTTTACTGTCGTTGACTCCAAATTTAGTTAGCAGATCTTGAATATACTTTGCTTGATTGATAAAGATACCATCTGGTAACTGCTTAACCTGTAAACCTAGAAAGAAACTCATCTCGCCCATCATGGACATTTGATATTTATTTTTCATAAGATCAACAAATTTATCACATAAAAAGGTAGATTGGGATCCAAATATGATATCAACTACATTGATCTGTACTAAAAGGATATTATCTTTGACTTTGATGATGAACAAGGTTTTGTCAACCGATCCTCTTCTGAATCCAGATTCTAGTAGAAATGTGGACAGTGTCTCATACCAAGCTCTTCTGTATACTTTCTTTTTTGGATCTGCTTCCTCGAATCCAGGTGGTTGTTCCACATACACCTCTTCTTAAAGGATACCATTTAGAAAAGCACTTTTGACATCCATCTGGTATACCTTGAACCTTTTATGTGCAGCATATGCCAAGAACAACCTTATTGCTTCTAGTCTGGCTACGGGTGCAAATGTTTCATCAAAATCAATGCATTCTTGTTGATTATAGCCTTTAGCTACTAATCTGGCTCTGTTTCTGACTACTTCACCATTCTCATCTCGTTTATTTTTGAACACCTATTTTACACCTATTAATCCTTGGTGTTTGGGTCTGTCCACGAGACACCAGACCTCATTTCTTTTGAACTCATTGAGTTCTTCTTGCATTGCTGTTATCCAATCTGCATCTTGTAATGATTCATGAGCATCAGATGGTTCAATGCGAGATAAGTAGCAGCTCAACAATGCACTTTCTCCATGCATTCTTCTGGTCTTCACACGATCTGATGGGTTCCCAACAATCTGTTCTGGTGGATGATCTTGTATCCATCTCCTTCTCCTGGTCATCTCTTCATCAGATATCTCTGGATCAGGTTGATCTGTTGGTTCCTCAAATTCAATGTGTGTTGTTGATGAGGCTTTGAATGGATTGTCATCTGCTCCTACTTCTGGATTTGAATTTTCAGGTTGATCATCATCAGTAATGACTGTTTCATTGATTTCAGTTGGTGATCTGTTTTCATCCAGTTCATGTTGTGTTGTTCCCCCTTGCTATATGGTTTCTTCAGCAATAGGTGGAGTATTGATCTCTTCAACATCACTTTTTGAGTTCCAGATTAGAATATCTTCTAATAGTAACTCATTCATCTTTCTTGTAGTCATCTAGTTTTCTATCTGCTTATCATCGGGTAGCCTGTACTCAATGATAGACTCATCAAAAATAATATGAGGTGTTACCTCCACAATATGAGAGTTCTTATTGTAGACTCGATATGCTTTACTGACATCAGAATATCCCAAAAATATTCCAGGATCAGTTTTGCTATCAAAAGTCTTCAATTGACATTTCCATTATTATGTATGTAACACAAACAACCGAAAGTGCGAAAGTAAGAGATCTTAGGCTTTCTATTGTTTCAGATCTCATATGGAGTCTTTCCATGTCTGAGTGTAATTGATGATCTTTACTGAGTATAGTAGGCTGTGTATATAGCTTCTGCCCAGAATTTCTTGGGTATATTGGTAGCATTTAGCATAGTACGGGCTGCTTCTTTTAGTGATCTGTTTCGCCTTTCAACAACTCCATTTTGTTGAGGTGTTCAAGCAGCTGAAGTTTGATGAGTGATCCCCATCTTATTGCAGTATGCTTCAATCTTTTGATTGAGAAATTCTGTTCCTCGATCTGTTCTGATAGTTGCTATATTCATCTCCTTCTATTTGGTGATATAGTGTAGAAAATCGGGCAATTTGGCTAGTGTCTCTTTCTTTTTTAACAGAAAGATGACCCAAGTGAACCTTGAGTAGTCATCTATGATTACTAAGGTGTATTTTCTCCCATTTATGCTTAGCGGTTTAACTAGTCCAAACAGATCCAGATGCAAGAGCTCCAATATTCTTGATGTTGAGTGAGCTGTTTTACTTGTAAAGGATGATTTGGTCTGTTTTCCAGCTTGACAAGCGTTACATATATGATATTTATCATATACTTGATCTGGTAGACCTTCTACTAATTTCTCTTTTGCAATCTTATTGATTGACTTGAAATTTAGATGACTCAATCTCTTGTGCCATAACCAGCTTGTTTCTGATACAGTTTTAGTAACTAAGCAGGTCTCGATCTGGTTTGTCCACTGGACAATATATAACCTGTCCTGCAATTTTCCGGTAAGGAGTATCTCATCTCCTTCCTTGTTCTTCACAAAACAATTGTTAGTATCAAAGATGATCTGATTACCATTTACACAAAATTGACTAACCGAAAACAGATTGTGGACCCTCAACATATGATACATTTGAGATGGTAGTCTGGCCAACCTTTACATTTCCATATCCTCTGGTGTATCCTTTTGAGTTACATCCAAAGGTGACCTGTGGTCCTGGTTGTTCAATGTAATCTGATAGTAAATTCTTGTTACATGTCATGTGCTTCGAACATCCACTTAGCTACCCTTCAACGTTTGGGTGCTTGGTTATTAGCAAATGTTCCATTTGGAACCCAGAACATTTTCGTGTTAGGAACAAATATATAACAAGTAATAGTGTTTCCATTGTCATCAACTCTAGATAGGGAATGAAATTTAGATGGATGGTATCTTTTCATTTCATCATTCTTCATTGTTTTCTCAATAGGTAATGTCCTATTGACATTCTTTTTCTGAACATAATCTGTTTCTGTGTAATGAGCTGGTTGACCCTTTGTTTGGTAGTATTGTCTGTACCCTGTCTCTTTTATCATCATCTTCTGTGGATGACCTTTCTTGTTCTCTAGATCTAGTATTTTCTTTCTCTCAGGCACAAATCTTGTAGTTCCCGATGACTTTTCTAAGTGACCTGGATATCCTAATCCCAATGTGCCTTTTTGTTGCAGATTAACTAGCAGTTTAGCACGTTCATCACTTTTGTAGATTATTTCTTTGCCTTTCCTTATTCTTTCTTCGGCAACATTGTTTCTGGTGATGAGATCTTTGACCTTTGAATTTAGTGAGTGAATCTCTCTATCTTTTCCCTTGATCTGTTCTTCCAGATCAGTTACTTTGGCAACGAATTTTGTATTTGTTGTGCTCAATATCTGTTCAGATTTCTTCAGCCTATCGTTTTCTTCCACAACTTCTCTAAACAGTCTCTTGATGCTTGAATAGCTCTTGAATATCTCATTTACTTCTTCCCATGAGTATTCCGATTGATCTTCTATTTCCTGTTCCAGATCATTATCATTTGAAGAGTTGGTATTGCAAGAATTTACCTCGACTTCATCCAGACCGTTGTCTAGTCCCATATAGCATTCATCCTAGCGTTCTTCTTCGTTAGCATAGAATGCTTCATCATTCTCTGATGAGCTATCTGAGAAATGGCTTGAGCTGCTTGATTCTTCTTCAGCTAGCATGACCTTGTGCTCATATTTGAGTTTTCGATCTCTTTTTGCCCTTAACTCTTCTCTTTGGCTTTTGGACAAATCAGGGCAGTCTATCTTGAAATGACCTGTTCTACCACAACCAAAGCAGGTATAATCAATGGATTTAGATATTTTAGAGGACTGTTGGTTTGACTCATCCTTGCTATCAGATCGATCATTGTCGCGTTTCTTCTAGAATTTATTTTTATTATCTTTGTAGAAACGTCTGAATTTCTTCGATCTGACCTCCATTTTGTCCATATGTTTAGCAATCATCGCAAACTCTTTTAGCAGTTTGTCGTAACCCTTCTCTTCATCTGGTGCAGTAGATTCAGAAGGTTCGTCTGTTTTGCTCTTCGCTTTGAAGGCTACTTCTTTGTCCTTCTTTGAACCGCTGTCTGCCTTTTTGGACAGATGATCTGGTCCATGAGTTCTTTGAATGTCACATTCATGACCTTCAAGATGATCAAATAGAGCTTCCGTAGATAGTTCATTGAAGTCAGCACGAAGTGGTTGCATTGCTGTGTATATCTCCCAGATAGGTGGAAGTGCTCTGAGTATTTTCATATTTTTCTCTCTTTGAGTATATTTGTTCTTTTTGAATGCTGATATCTCAAGTAAGATTCTAGTGAACCTTGTTTTCATTTGTTCGATGGTCTCGCCTGGTTTCATTTTGAATTCATCGTATTTATTGCAGGCAAGTGACAACTTGTTTTCAATCATGACTTCAGATCCTAGACACAAGTCTCTTAAGGCTTCCCACATCTCTTTGGCAGTATCCAGATCTTGGATTCTGGCCAGATGTACACCTTTGACTGTGCTAGATATGATTCCCTTTGCAAAGTCATCCAGATTGGCTTCGCAACGTTCCTCTGAAGTGTATTTTCTTGGATCTTTAGGAACTATCTGTGTAGTTACTCCAATTGAAGTAGTTACGGTCTTTTCTTCAGTGATCTATAGTGGACCTTCTTCTATTACTTTCCACATCAGATAGTGATGGGCTTTGAGTGCTGTTTTGATTCTGAAGCTCCATTCTCAATATCCTTGGATAGAGAATTCTTCACACGCCCTAACAACAGAAGATTCCATAGAAAATAGTATGCACGTGAATGAAAGTAGGTTTTCCTAGATCTATTCAAGTTGACCACGCAGGTATTAACCCTGTGAAACATAAACAATGGTCTTATGAACCACTGTTCTGCTACCACTTGTTGTTATTAAGCTCTGATATTTATGTAAATCAAAATGGATGTCCATGTTAAAATATTTTGCTCCTTATTGGATAAGTGATCCCTCAAGCATGACGATCGGATCATGTGCTATGTTAGCGCATTGGCACATGGTTAGTGTACACGTGGGTTTATGTGGGTTGTCCCCATATATTCTCAAGTGAAATCAGTTTGGGTAAAAGTTCCCTACTGATGAAGGACATAAATGATGGACATCTATGGGCTGTCCCCATATGTTCATAGAAGGGTATCTAATGTCAATATTGAGCCAAGGAAAATGAGATCTCAATGGTTTTGGTATGCATAGAATGACATTTCCGTTTTAAAACTTTCTATGTGATACTATTGAAGCATGGATATTCCTTTTCGAAAAATGATTTCACAAAAGGATTTTAAATGGCATAACCCACGGGGTACATTAGTACTCAGCCCTGCTAAATGTTTTCAAATTGTTTTGTAGATTATTGAGCGGCTGGTGGTGTCGTGTGAGGCTAAGGAAAGGGTTGTTGCAAACTGTCACATTATGTATTCCGCTGCCAAGTTCATGTTATTTTTCGGTCTCTCATTCTTCATGTTATTGGTTTTATGACAATAAAATGATTCATTGTTCCTTCACGAGAATTACTATTGTCTATTACATGCATTCATGTTCATAGGAGAGCTTAGAAGTAGTTGGCCCCTCTTGGACGCTCTACTCTTCGACCCCTTGTGATGTTGTCGTGTAACACCGACCACACTTGACGAGTTAGGTGAGTGACTCCTTTTGGCGAGTTAGGCTCACTAACCTCCGCCCTTTATTGACGGCTCCTATTGGAATGATTTGGCCGCTTGGGATTCTGGATTACCGCTCCCATGTAACGAGCTATAATCTCCAACCCCGTCTTGCATTGCATCTCTTTGCATTCGATTGTTCATAGATCATGACATCATTGTTGACTATATCTACTGGTGGATTTATTTGTTTCTTCCCCCATATGATTAGTCCTAGTTATAAATGAGTTACTGTCCATTTTTCAAGGACAATTCTTCCACCATGATTATGTTCCATGTCCCCCTTTCTTCCCCGCTTCTTTTCTTTCCCCCCAGTCACGCTCTGACGCGTGCGCCGTCCCTCGGGATCTTAGCGTGACACCTTGTCGGCTAGATTGCCCAACTTCACTTGTTTTTTTTTATCTCTTCCTACCTATTAGACTTTTAGCAAACACCTGGTGGGCAAAACAGTTGATGAAATTGGGGTTTGGGGTTTTGGGTGTTTTAGTGGGTGGAATTGGAAAGTATTCGGATGGGATGGAAGAGCAAGAAAAGTTGATGGTGAATCCAAAGAATTGGAGTGAAAGAGTGAGTATGGAAAGAGTAATTGAAGAAAGAAATTGGGGGGAGGGTTAGGGTTTGGGGATTTTGGGGAAGAAAGATTGAAAGAAGTGGGAAAAAAGAAGGGAGAGAAGGTGATATGAGGGGGACAGCCGGGTGACTTAGCGGTCGCTGAGGGGTTAGCAGCCGTTGAGTAGTGCTCTCGTAAATGGGATGAAAATTTGGAGGATTTTACGTGGGGGGTGGTCAGCGGCCGCTGCAGGGTCAGCGACCGCTGACTCAGGGTGGCACGGGCGCTGGCGTGGGGGTGGTCAACGGCGGCTGTGGGGTCAGCGACCAGATCTGGACCAAGCAAAACTAGTATGGCAGATAGTGAACAAATTTAGGTGGAGCTTGAAGGGAATCATGAACAAATGTATCAAGACCAAGATGAAGATTTTTCAGATTGATGATCAAGGAGAACAAGCATAAGAGGCGGACAATCTAAGATACTACCAGCTTACAAGAGACAGAACTAAAAGGACATCTCGCCCACCAGACATGTATGGTCATGCAGACTTAATCTCTTATGCTCTAAACATTGCAGAAGAGATAGATTATGAGCAACCAAGAAATTTTAAAGAAGCTATTGAAGGTTCAGAAAGTCAAGAGTGGATGGCTGCAATGCAGGAAGAGATGGAGTCTCTTGAAAGGAATAAAACTTAGTTCTTCATACAGAAATCACCTTCAAAGAAATGTATAGGAAGCAAATGGGTATTCAAGAAGAAGATTGAAACAATAGAAGGAGAGAAAAGGATAAGATTCAAAGCTAGATTGGTTGCAAAGGGTTTTACACAACAAGAGAGAATACATTTTAATGAAGTTTTCTCCCCAGTGGTTAAGCATTGCTCCATTAAGATCTTGTTTGCATTAACAGCACAACAATGTCTTGAACTTCATCAATTGGACATGAAGACTGCTTTCTTACATGGTGAGCTAGAAGAGAATATCCACATGCTCCAACCTAAAGGGTTTATATTGCCAGAAAACAAACAAAAGGTTTGCTTACTCAAAAGATCACTATATGGGCTGCAACAAAGTAGTAGGCAATGGTACAAAAGGTTTGATGAATACATGATAAGAATTGGATTAATTAAATTGAAGTATGATAGTTGCGTGTATATCAGAAATGCTGGAAAGAAGACTATGACCTATCTTCTACTCTATGTAGATGATATGCTCATTGCTAGTAAGCACATACATCAAATAAATATGGTGCAAAGGGATCTTCATTCAGAGTTTGAAATGAAGGATCTTGGTGAAGCAAAAAGAATCCTTGGTCTAGACATAGTAAGGGATAAACACAAGGGTAAGCTATGGTTTATTCAGAAGGATTACATAGAAAAGGTTTTGAAAAAGTTCCATATAAGTGAATACAGACAAGTGAAGGTATCTATGGGAAAACACTTCAAACTCAGTAATGATCAAAGGCCCAAGACTGAGGAGGAAAGGAGGAGAATGGTCAAAATACCTTATGCAAATGTTGTTTGAAGCATAATGTATACTATGATGTCTACAAGACCTGACCTTGCTTATCCCATCAGTAAAACAAGCAGGTATATGTCAGATCCAGGTGTGAATCATTGGGAGGCTTTAAAGTGGATACTTAGATACTTGAAAGGTTCATTAGAGTATGGTATTTTGTTTGAGAAATCAGAAGTTGAGGTGGAGCCAGTAGAGGGGTTTGTAGATTCTGATTTTGCAGCTAATTTGGACTCCATAAAATCTCAAACAGGATATAAATTCAATATATATGGATCAGTTGTGCGTTGGCATTCTATGCTTCAATCTGTTGTTGCTCTCTCTATGAAAGAAGTAGAATAATTAGCCATGACAGAGGCAGTCAAGGTGGCCTTGTGGCTAAGACGGATTGCTGGAGAATTTGGGATACAATAGAAAACTATTAAGGTGCACCGTGACAACCAAAGTGCTATACACTTGGTTAAGCATCAAGTGTATCATGAGAGGTCTAAACATATAGATGTTAGACATTACTTTGTGCGCAACATTGTTGAAAAGGGGCTGATAAAGGTAGTGAAGGTCAATACTGAAGAAAATACTGCTGATATGCTAACAAAGAGTTTGCCGTCATCAAAGTTTGAGCATTGAATGATGGTGGTGAAACTTGCTTCTATGAATTGATTTGAAAGTTACTAAAAGTGCAGTCTAGTAAGGAGACTACGTAATATGGAGATGTTACTCTGTATTTGTTCGTATTTTTCACCAAGTATGATTGAATCATTCAAGGTGGAGATTGTTGGAAAATAGTGAATGAATTCAATGCATGGTTTGCATATGTGAGGCAGCAAACTAACGAACTCCAGCTGGACGTTGGAAGAAGCAGTTATTTGTTGTTGGAGCTGTTGCAGACAGTTAGGAAGTGATCTCAAGCGTTCAAAGTTGTATGGCTGAGATTGTTTACTTCTTGTGTATATATTGTATGCATTGAGTTCAGCTGAGGCGTGAGATTTATTCATTTTGTATGAGAACTGGACACTTGAGAGAAAAGAAAAGGGAAAATTGTGTGAGTGATACAACAGTGTATGAGAGCCCTTTATTAATTGGTTCTTGTATCTATAATTCTCCTCGTTGAATCAATAAAGAGCAGCTGGTATTCTCCGGTGGATGTAGGCCATTATTGGCTGAACCACGTAAACGATTTGTGTTCTTGCTCGATTCTTTTGTGTATTCTATTTCGTGTGAATTGTCACTCGGTGTCATCTTCTTCAACATTCACAGAACCGACCGGGTTTTATTTTAAATGACCAGATTTTTATTTTTGTGTATATTCCTAATTTTTTTCAATTAAATAACAAGTATGTGTGGTGTCAGATGTGTATAATTTTTTTTTAATTAAATTGGGTGTGTATAATTTTTAACATATACCAAATTTTTTATTTGAAAAAAATTAAGAAAATAAATAATTAATATTGTATTCCAAAATAAGATACAAATCTAACTTTAATTAAGGCTATTTTAAGTAATTTGCACCTAAAGTGGGCACTTTTCATATGATTTTTACAAAGTGGGTATTTTTCATTTTTTGTTACAAATGTGGGCAATTTACCTATAGCACCCATGTTTTTTAAAGAATCAAACTATATATATATGTACATAGTGAATAGATCAAATAGAATTAGTTTCACACGTGTTGTTGGGTCCCGGGAAGAGCATGTGTATAGGGGAGAATACACCACACTCCAACTTTTTGTGTGGCTATGTTGGGTCCTTGGAGCGCAGGTGTGGTGTATGTTGGGGTGGGGGGGGGGGGATACACCATTCTCTAACTTTTTCGCGTACGGCTGCTTGAACAGAAGGTCGAAAGTTCAGTTCGCTGGCTACACCAGGTCAGCTTGCTTGGAATAGCAGGCCACCTCCTCTGATACAGATAGAGAGTAATATACTCAAATAAGTTCTCGACATAGAGTGTGAGTGTTCTGATCAGAGAGAAGGTTGACTGGCTGCTAGTTGGAGCTTACCAGGTCACTTAGAAAATTATTTTGTTGGTACCGAGTGTACTTTAAGAGGCTGATTCAAATTGCACAGCTCGCTGATTAGGATCAGCTTGTTGGTGAAGTGAGAAATAAAGAATAAAATAGTGCAACATTTAACGTGGTTCGGGAAACCCCCTATATCCACGATCGATCAAAGTTAGATCGATGAATCCCTTAACCTGGGATCCCTCGCTTATTTACCCTCGTTGATATTAGCCAAAACTCTCTTATTTATACTCTCAAAAAATGGGATGACAATCCTCTTATTTAAACTTGCTAAGTATGAAATCTAGTTCGGGTTTAATTAATGTCTTCCTGCTTGGAGCTTTTGGATATGGAGGAAACTAGAACTATGGGATTTGAAGGCCCAAATCTAATATAAGTTTTAGTGGGTTTATCTACAGAAATATGGTGATACCTCTCTGATTTACAACACTCAATAATGTATATTTGATCTAGCTAATGTTGAATAAACTCTAAAATATGGTGAGAATCATATAGTGTTAAAGTTCTTTTCTGGGTATGTAGGTTAACCAACATGCTTTCTGAAGAATGAATATAATTATTTATAGGTATAGTATATGAAAATTAGCCGATGCACCATAATGATGACTAAACATTGATTGTGTCATCATTGACAGATTTGCGTGTGCCGCCTAGATGTAGCACCTTTAATAATAGTATTAAATGCTCATCTAGCCATTGATGCTGAATATACTTATTGTCATTGTAGTTAGTTATACGTGGCAGGATGATGTGGCATATGACGTGGCATAGGACATGTGAGTTGAGATCCATTTAAGTAGATTAGTTAGCTTCCTCAAATCTGTGTTGAGCAGCCAACTTCACCTTAGCAGGTTAGTATGATATAGTGACTTTACCTGATATGATCAAGTCAAATTTGAATATAGTTGAGCTACCTCCCCACGATTTGATGATCAAATAATGTCGACCTGTGAAATCAAAGTCAAGTTAACATCAACTTGTTTGATACAAGGTTAACTCCATCGTGCTGCTTCCTGAGTAGTTTAATATAACAAAGTGTGTTGGCCTTCTCTATAAAATGTGTTAATTTGTCTCATAATCTGTCTAGTGGCCTGATCATTAAGTATGCTGGCCATATCTGTTGGCCTTGTCCTGATGGCGTGTTTGCTTTCTTGCTCCATAAAGTATGTTGATCACCAGTGAGCTTATCTAATAAAGTCTTTTGATCTAGCATCTCATTCGTCGGCTGATCTACTATGATAACCCGCTTTGTTGGCCTTCTACGCTGTAAATGAGATGCTCTAAAATCTAAGTCTAGAAAGATCAAGTTAGTTCTATGAACAAATCGTCACCTTGATCTTATTCTTGCATTTTGACTTAATCTAGTACAACCAATAAGGTCGATCCTATGACACATGTCATTAACTTGACATGACCTTACAAGGTAATCTCCCTTCTAACACTTTGACTAAATAAGGTCAAACTCTATTGATTAGATTATTATATTATTAACCTTTCTTTACAAGGAAGTTGACCTGCAACTAAGAACACAGATGACTTATATGGACACGATCTGTCTTTCATCTACATGTCCTTACACATAGTAATTATGTAAAGTCTAACTAATGTAGACACAACAAAACATTAAGTCCTAAGCATCAATATATATGAAATCATACGCACAATATAATCACATACATACATTATGGTTTCACATCATGAAAACATATAAATAATAATTTAGGCAATCATGAAAAAGGTTCCTAACAGGCCGCTTAAATAGCAGGTCGAGATACAGCGACGTTGTCTTGTACATGTAGGTTGTGTGAGGTAGTAGTGTAACTCCTCTGAAACAGAGTGAGTGATCTGCTCAAATAACTCTCAACACAAAAAGAGTAATAGTCTATGCACTCAACAGTTGTACTATGTTTACAGAGATCATATGCGAAAGTTATGTTTTCTATTGGTTATTCTTACATATAAAATATTTTGTTTATTACCGAGTGTTCCTTAATCCTGGTTGATTAACAAATGCACAATTCGTTGTTTGTGAAAAGCTCGATGGTAAAGTGAAAAAACAGTGAATCAAAATAATGCAATACAGATTATAAGGAACACAAAATATTTAATATTTCGGAAAACCCCCTAAGTCCACAATCAATCAAAACTACATCAATAAATATCTTAACCTTGGATCCCTTGCTTATTTACCCACGTTGAGTATGAGACAAATCTCTCTTATTTATACTCGTAGAGGACGAGATTGTGCCCTCTTTTTATGTTAGGGTTTGTATACTTCAAAGAACGTTTTATGCTTGGACGTTGCAACAGACTTTTTTTCATTCATATTTAATGAGAATAAATATTTTCATCATTGGTTTTTGATTTTTTATCTTATTGTAAACAAGTCTCTTTTCTACAATTGTACACTGTGTGCTGGATCCATGATCACAAAAGGTAACACAACTAGCTCCTATATAAAATAAAGTTCACAGTCTAGACAGACTTGTTGTAATACCCCTCACTTTTTCATTAGAATCACCTCGTATTAGATATTTCGTAATTAATTAAATTACGCTTATGAATCAAATATCAATTATCAAATCGATAATGTTAACTTCTCTATTGTCTAAATTGATTTGTCTCAATTTAAATCTCATCATAAATGAGAGCTTAAGATGAGATCAAGGTCTTAAGTATTTAATAATTAGGAGAGCTTATCATTAATTATTCCCAAAAGACTTATGGTTATTATTATTATTATTTTTCTAGATCATTAAGATAACTATGATGAGAACATAGTATAAGATAATATATATGTAGGCTTAGTGATTTAATAAGTGAATTTCTAAATGGAACTACATATATAAATATACATGTTGTGTGTAATATTGCAATTGGTGTAAAAGAAGACACTTAAATAAAATCAACACTTTGAACAATAATACCATCGTGTAGATGGTAGAATGAAGGTCTTACATCACAGTTTTTATTTACCTTTAATCTTAAGGAAGATACTACATCAATAAGTATATACATAAAAGGAGAATACAAAAGACAAACTCAAAGGGGATAAAGCTGCAGTAAGATTTAGTAAAGATCAATAAAAGACTTTCTGAAAATATTATACATCAAAACTTTATTATAAAGCAAGTAAAAGTCAATAAAGTGAAACCATCTTTCAACAAAGGAGGCTGTTACTGTCATACCTTTTCTATCTATGAACAAAAGATTTGAAACCAGTACAAGCAAGAGATACTAAGTACTAGACTAGCTAGATAAGAGAAGTGAGAAAGCTGCAACCGAGCACAAGGCTCAAGGAGAAGGGAGTAAGGGCGGCTGAAATGAAAGGGAGGCAGAGCTGCTGCTCCATGCTCCTATCCCCTGCAAAAACATAGAGTATTCAAGTAGTTAGGAGAGTCTACTACTACACACAAAACACTACATAAGAGAGTACCCCTTAAGCCATTACAATACCACAATCACTCACTCATTTTCTATACGCTGGAGAGAGTAAGAGAGTAAGAACTTAAAACCTTAGCAGTTAAATGTTCATGTTTATATTTTCTCTATACTAAGATTATAATTCTCTTATGAACTCCCTACCTTCACTTCACATTTTCACAATGTAGGAAATACATTCATAAAACAGAGTGTAGTTGAACTTAGAGGCTTAACCCTGCAGTTAAATGTCCAATTAGAAACTCTACTAGGTGGAACATAGGATGTTGATCATAACCGTTTTCTTTTAAAAGCTCAATACATTTCAGTAAAGACTTCATTAAGGTAATAGAAACTGAACCAACTCTTATTAATCAGGTTATTTCTAGAATTATTTTTAGTAGATGACCTCTGTTCTATTATGTATTTACCATCTTTAATGAACTTAGAAACTAGAACAGAAGTATACTTATATATATATATATCTTTAAACAAAATATCATAGAACTCCTCTTCCATAACCTAACAGATCCGAAATGTGTTCATATTCATGCCTCCTTGTATTAGCTCAGATAAGCAGAACCTGAATCTCAACAAAATATAACCACATTACAGATTATAGCTTTAAAGTACTATGTCAAAACTCTTGCTAAAATTTGTCTATATCTTAGGATCCAACTCTCATAACTCCACAATCAACATAACCTATCAAATACTGAAAATAATAAAGTAGAGAAATACTTAGCTAAAATGAGTTCTCTGCAAACAGAACGGTCCCATAGCCCCAGCGTAAGGCAAGGTTCAGATTTTGACCCCACACTAAATGCATGTCTCCAATTTGAACCATGTCCAAACCTCAACCAAAAATAACAAATCAAACCAAATCGAAACCAAACTCAGATACATCAAGAAGGTGAGAAGATTAAATTGTATGAAATTGCAAATGGAGAGAATGATAAATGGTTACCCTGAACATAATCCCCGCGACATCTCCTTCGAGAGAACAGCCGAGGGTGGCTTCGGTGGAGCGCCGATGGGCCTCTGCCATCCAACCGAGAAAGGAAAATAGAAATTTAGGCTACTTAGTTAGCCCTCTTGACAGATGAACTACCGCAGCACAAAAATTTTGTGGAATTAAGACATGCAGAGAAGAAGGAGATTCAAATCGAAAGCTGAAGCTTAAAAAATAAAATTTGGAAATTTCCACACATGCGACCAGAGAGAAATTGTTGAATCGAAACATTAGGAAATGTTCCAGTAAAGGAAAATAACTCTAAGTAAAAGAATCTCTAACAGAAAGAAAGGAGAAGAAGAATTAGGAAACAGAGAGAGTAGGAAACTTACCGTGAGGAGCGCGAGGATGGGCGAAAAGAAACGAGGGCGACACACGACTGATCCACGACTGCTCGGCGAACGGCCGCTCTGTGGTTTCTTCACCCATTGAGAACGAAAGTTACCGAGGAAAGAAGGAAGGAAAGAAAGAGAAGAGGAAGACAAAGGGAGATGGGCGTCTGGAGAGGAAGAGAAAGAAAAGGGAAGGGAGGAAATGAGGCTTCGTCGGCTAGGGTAGGAGGAGAATTAGGGTTAGCTTAAACTTAATCTTAATAGTAGCATTAGGAGTTGATTAGAGTAAAATAAGGGATTAGGTTAATAAGAGAGAACTAGAATGTCCATGGGCCGAGAAATTGAAGATGTGGGCTGAAGACTACAAAGTGGTGGGCTTGGATAAATTAGAAACGGGCTGGACATTATATTTCGCATGGGCCGAAAAGTTTAAAAGATAACGGGCCACAACTAAGTAAAGTATGTTGGGCTTGTGTAATTGAGACTTGAGGTTTGAAATAATTATCTTATGGATTATACTAGGAGAAGATTAATTGATACAAAGCCCAACCTTAATTTCAAGAAAATTTTATTAATCTATAAGATTAATGAATAAAATTCTAAAGACTTAAAATAATCTAAATAGATTATATTACTCTGATTGATTAATTAGCCAACTAAAAGTCTTGGAGGAAAAATATTCTAAATTGAAGAATATTATTATTTAATTTGATTAATCATATCCCAATTATTTCATAAAAGAATGATCATTAATTGAGAAATTATGATTATAATTCCAATGGAATTATTTAAGTATATCTAAGAAAAATATATTTTCTTTTATTATTCAAGAACGAGTAGAACTAAGATACGAGATTAGTTCTCGAATTAATGAAATATTATTTCATTTCCACTTAAAGGAAGTTAAGAAAAGAACCAATACTCAAATCGAGTATCTTACTATGAAATTGATTAAAGGTTACTACGGGAGTGGAAATCCGAAGACCGGAAGAAGTTAATCTTAGAAGAAAAAGAAAAACTCATCGAGGTAGGCTTTCTTATACAAAATCAAAATGTGTGTGCTTATCCGCATTTATGCTATTTCTTTTCAAAAGCTTTGAATCGAAATTGATATTTCAAGTATTGTCTGCTGTTTAGTCTCATTTTGTTCGTCTAAACTTATGTTTTTTCGTAGCTTTATTCGTAGTATTTTTCCTCGTTCCGTGATGTTTTGGCACGAGTTATGTTTCAGGATCATTGGCCTAAACGAGCGTCGAAAGTGGAAAAGAAACGAGAAAAGAGGAGAAAACGAAGAAGTGTGCCGAAAGGGCATGTCAGCGACCGAGCCAGCGCCGCGCTAGCCGCGCGCCAGCGGCCGTGCCAGGCCGCGGCACAGGGGTCAGCGGTCCCTGAGCCCTAGTCAGCGGTCCCTGACTTGCCTGACCGCGCCAGCTGCGCGCCAGAAGCTGTGCCAGGCCGCGGCACACGAGTCAGCGGCCGCTGACCTTTCTAAGCGGTCGCTGACTCCCCATTTTTCGCGCGGGCCGTTGCAACAAACCCTAGCGCCACTCGGAATAACCCTAGTCAGCGGTCGGTGACTTCCAGAGACCGCTGAGTTACCTCTCGCTATAAAAAGACACTTCGTGCCATTCAGTCGAGATATCTCAGTTCTCCATACTTCGTCCCGACTCCTTTTAGCACGAATTCCTAGACTAGTTTTCCAGCATATTTTTATTATTTCTAGTTCGTCTCGATCCCGCATTCAAGGGTCGAGACTTAGCATTCTAGATAGGATTTTTCATTCCGTTATTCGTTTTGGAGTTAGCCGTTTACAACATTCGAACACCGTTATTTCCAGATTTTCATTGTCGTTTCGAGACGTACTTCAAGTATTAATTCAAGTTCGTTTCTTTCCTTTTAATTATTGCTTTGTTTATTTACTTTTATCGTTGTTCCGTTTTGTGCTTTCAATTCCTTTTATCGCCTTTAATTTCCAGATTTCTTTCCGTTCTTCTTTCGTCTTTAAACTTCAAGTTCTTTACTTTCTTAGATTAGATTTAAGTTTCGTTCTTAGTTTAGATTTTAATTGCTTTCTTATTTACTTTCTTCGCCTAGCTATAGAAATCCAAATCAAACTCTTTTTAATTGCTTTCCGTTTTTACGAACAAAGAATATAATCGCCCTGCTAAGCCTTCCTTGAGAATACGACTAAGGTCAGCTTATTAATCTATAACGAACTCGTTTTAAATTGCGAGCGACTTAATATAATTGGAAGTATATCGGCTGGAAATATTCCTCGTGCCCGATACTGATTCCCTTTATCGGACAGTGGGTCTGGTCTAAACAATGCCACGTACTGACAGTTAAAAATAAGTTGAAACATCTGCCATAAAATGTTTTATGTTTTGTATGATACCTATCTGTGATGATTTATCGAATTCGGGTTCCAGTGGGTAAGCAACCCCGCTCGGACTAGTGTACACAATATGACCATGAGTCGACGAAGGTGTTGACCGGTCAAGTGTCCGCGGAAGGTGGCCACCTTCCCGGTACACATTAGATACGGATATGGTGGATTACTAAAGAACTTAGACAGCTATCGAACTTTAGGTTTCACAAAAAGAATTTAGTGAACGTAGGTGCTTTAAAGACAAAACCCCTACGTTTTCACTCAGCATGGCATGACAAGTATATATGTAAGTATGCGTTTTCGGCATGTGTCTACTGAGTACTTTTGTACTCAGCCCTGCATGTATTTATAAATGTGCAGGTTGAACAAAGGATGGGAGGAGGTGCTCTACAAGGCTTTGTCGATCTCTTTTGTCTTTATGAACTCTTGGGGGTTTACATGTCCTCATACATGTAAACTTTATTTTGATCCTATTCCGCTTCAAATGTTGAAGTTTCATGTTATGAATTTGTGCTAGACTCCTGTTGAACTCGATTCCAATCTACCAGTTATTCTAAAACCAAGGTTTTATGCTATGAATCATTTATATTATTGAAGTATCTTTCAGTTCTACAGATATTCCATCAACCCTTTTTCTATCCCCGCTTCTTTAATCCCTCCCTTAGTCACGTTTTCCCTGACTTTGCTATCCTTAGTGAAGGGCGGTCGTGACACTTGTACAGTCTAATCTATAAAGGTTACGATATCATTCGATGCGAGAGCTAAACTTAGCCGGAAGAATGATATCGGTATCTATATTCTATCACAGATGTTTGCACATATATATATTGTGTGGTTTCACAGTGAGATAAGTTCTTCATTGAGAATGAGGTCTCGAAAAATTTTCATTTCTTAATTTGTGACGATGACAATAGTATACCCTACTGATTATACAGTACTTTTATTCATTTGATCTTGTGGGTTTTCACAACCCTATAGAGTAATGTTTTGGGTAGTGGTAATTGATTTAGCGAGAAATGCTCGATTGTTGTCGCATGGAATCACGTTTCGGTAACCCCGAGTTGATTAAATTCTCGTGAAGTATTCAGAAAGGTTTATTATATAAGAATTAAAGTTTGAACCAGATCACTCACGAATAAATATATTAATTAATTTTGAGTTGTCATCGAGTCGATTAATTAATGAATTTAAGATTCTTAAACGCGAGAAATAAATAATGATAAAAGAAGGTTACATACGTAATTTGAGTGGGTGCCAGATAATTCAATATTTATCCTATAGTGGATTCGATAAATATTCATATAAGATATATATCTTATTATATTTTTTAGAGTAATTAATTGGATCAAAATTAAATTTGTCATTAATAATTTAATAAAACTCAAAGTTTGACTGGGTCAATTAATTGGATAATAGATTATTAGAGATAAGGTTTGACTTGGTCTTATGTAAGAATGTCCAGGCCCATTCGGATTTGAAACCCTGACCTAGCCTACAACACACCTATAAATAAATGAGGAGGGGTGACTGATTTTCATACCTATTCCACAAGGAACACAGTTCCAATACTATGTTAGATTTTCAAAAATTGTGTCAGGCATTCCGAGCTTCAATTGTCAATCCCTCCTCTTTTGATAAATCCCGACGGATTATCGCCCACACAATAATTAGACTGTAGGTGAGGGAAATAGGTAGAAGTATCATAGGTGGATCCGTTCGATTGCCCGGAGCGGTGGACTAGCTAAGGAGAATGGTAAATTAATTCCGCTATTTACTTCTCCTTATCTGCAGTAAATTTTTTTTTTCATAATTGCATGCTTTATTTAAAATATTAGACATGTGGATCTTGCGAATCGCGAGCCCCTCATCCATCAATTTAAACTTGATGAGTACGAGATCTAGTTCGGTTTAAAATCCCTTCTTCTTTGAAGTTTTTGGCTATGGAGAATGCTAGAACTATGGCTTCAAACAATCAATTCTAATGTAAGTTCTTGCAAGTTTTCTCCAGAATAATGATGGTTTCTTTTTGAAAAATAAAACACTTAAGAAGGAATAACTATCTAATCTTACGTTGAACAAACTATGAAATCTTGAGAGAAATCTATAACGATGAGGCTTTTTCTGGGCAAAGTGACGAACACCATTTCTGAAGAAGACATGAAGCATATATAGATATAGTATTTGAAAACTAGTTTTTGTAGCATTTATTGACTGTATTGATTGCAGATATGACTGTTGGATGGTTACTGTATTTCTAGCCGTTGGAGTTTGTTCTACGCGTTATCTGACATGACATAGGAAATGTGAGTTGTCACTACTACAAAAACAGACATAGATAACATAAAATAAATAACGCTTTGTTTCAATAAGTGTTATGTATGTGCGTCATTTTCATTTTCTTAACGGTTTTACATTAAAGCGTTATGTATGTGTATTTATCATAACACTTCATAACATTTTATCACAAAGCGTTATGTAAAATATGTATTATACATAATAGTTTCACAAAATTGTTATATTAAAGTGTTATTAATAATATTAATTTATAATAATTGTGTTGAATTGTCCAACAACTAAAGCTGGCATTCTCCTTCCCCACATTCGGAGCCCTAAATTTCATCTGACCTCTCCCAAATTTTCAATTCCAGATTTTCCCGCTCACCCTCTCCTCCATCCCTCCATCTACCAAGGCCACAAGGACGTCAACGTCTGGTCCCCCCTTCATCGACGGCAACAGCGTCCCCATCGCGCCCTACAACGGCCTCGCCCTCGCCCAAGACGAGACTAACAACTCCGTCAAAATCACCATCAAAATTGACGGCCGCATCAAGTGGAAGGTCGGCCCCTACATCCCCTTGGCAATAGCAAATCCAAAGGTATTGTCGTCGGCGCCAGCGTCAAGTATCGGCTCTCGCAGCGTTGTAGCTTTAAGTGTGTGACGAATTTTATTTACCCCGCTCAGTTAAAATCATCAATAAACGGTAAATATTTATGAAAGAGGGCTTACTAATTACTACATATATAAGGGATATTAATAGGATAATTTAATGTTAAATTGCGATTTGGTTATTTTTTTTATTGTATTTTATTCTATGTTCAACTTCTTCTTTCTTTCTTGCCTTCGTTCACAGAGGATCAGAAAATTGTACATTTTACTCGTGAATAAATTAAATTGCAGTAAACTACAAAAGGCGAAAATAGTTTAATTCTGATGTGTTTGTAGCAATAATTGTGTGTTGATGATCACAGATTCCAGCTTAATTAAGTGATTATGCAATAATTGATTTTTTCGGTGGGAGTAAGTCAGTGGAGGTTCCTTGATTAAAAATCACTTTCTTTAATTTTTGTTACTAGAAAGAATTGACTTTTTTGTTTTTTAATCTTGCTTCTTCTTCACTCCAGTACATTTTATATTTAAATAATGGGTTAAAAAAATTGAGATTAATTACTACTATTGTCCTTAAGTAGTGGCTTTTAACTTAGAATTTGTGTATTATGGTGCAGGTGGAAAGAATCTAATTTGGAGCTTAGGCTGCTTTGCTGATTTTTTGTATTAGGGTGCAGCTGGTGGTGTTGAAGCAAGGCCCATTACATACCATAACTCTCTTGGGAAAGATCTTTATTTGCGAATTGCAACCGAGCTCCATTTGAAGAGAATGTTGGTAAAAGGTTTTTTCTTCTTTTCATTAACCTTTGTGTGATATTTCCTTCCTTATTTATGTAAATATTATATTTTTAGGTAACTTCCATGGAACGGAGCATATCTCCATATCTTCTTCTTCTTCTTATTATTATTATTATTATTATTATTCTTCTACTTCTTCTTCTTCTTCTTATTATTATTATTATTATTATTATTATTATTATTATTATTATTATTATTCTTATTCTTCTTCTTCTTATTATTATTATTATTATTATTATTATTGGATACTATGATGCATTTAACTATAAAGAAGAATCTAGTTTGGAGGTTGTTTTGAAAAGGTAATTAACTGCATGTCCTAACTCCTATGTTTATTTTGATTTGATTTGATTAGAATAGATTATATATTGTAATTATTAATGTAATTATTTGATTTAATCATACTACCTCCGTCCCAATAAGCTTGACATGTTTTATTATTTTAATACACTTACCGGGACGGAGGGAGTAGTACTCAGCCAAACCATCGACTTCTTCCACTTATTTGCTCCCAAGTTTCTCGTGCAATATAGCATCGAGAATGAGCCTCATGGACCCGTTGCGGTTAATTTATGGTGAGCATTAAATATTTTGATATGTTGTTGTTTATTGGGAAAAAAGAATGATTGTGATGTAGAATTTCTACCTTCCTTTGTGCTTTCTTTTCATTTCATAAGAACTAGTTGGTTTGATTGGACGAGGAGATAAGAGTTTAGTAAATGAGTTAGTGTGGATCTTTTGATATAGAATAGTTGAACAAAATTTGGTTTCGAAAATCTTGTTTTTAAGAATAATAAATTGAAGAGATGGGTGTTTGTTTACATTGAGAAATCACTAAGATTATATATTAGTTTTGAAGTGATTGATTTGGATTGTGCATTGGTATATTGTTCAGCTCTTTCATGCATGAGGATGAGTATCACAAGTTGGCTAGTTCCACCATCCACCATCCACAATCTACTTGAAAAGCTCGAGGTATACATTTCTCACGAAATATGGAACCAATATTACTTATACGTTTACTGGTAGAATCACATCTTATCTTACACTAAAAAAGACAATAAAAATCAGATGTTATTTTTAACCCGCCGCTTCTTCTATTTGAATATACTTTGCGCATTATCGCTATTTTATGCAAATTAATGTTCTTGCTTACATATATGTTATTTTTAAATTTCTTGTGGTTATACCTTCACCTTTAGTTAATTGCATTATATGTTTTTTTTTTTGGTTTTATATGAATATGGTGACTCTATGGATATTGATGGCTTCGATGTTGATTATGGGGTGCAATTTACGCACTTACAGGCACATTTTTATAATTTGTAGCATTTTCATCATTTTATGATGCAGCACTATGTTAACTCTTTCAGAATGAGGTATTGACTTTAATGCTTGGGGATTTGGGAACTTATGTTACAAACAAGCAAACGCCAAATAGGCAGATTTGTAGAGGTATTTATCTCTTACTTGATCAGACTTGATTTTTGTTTTGAGAATGCTGTCTTAAGAAAAGAGTGAGGTATTTTTATTTTGTGTTGTTTACAGTTTAAAAAAAGAGAATATTCATTCGTGAGCTCAACGAGGTTCATGATGAATGGGCTTCTTGTGTTATTGAGCATATGTTGGATTAACTTAGTTTTAGATTTAGTATATGATGTAACTCATGATGATATATTATTTTTTTTGTGATTAGTTTATGAATGATTAGACATGTTTGAATATTTAGAGTTTGACATTTAGATTGTTATATTTCATTAGATGAATCTTGTTATAGTACAAGATGGACATGGTGCTTTTAATGTTAATTTGTAGTTTGATTGGTGGTATTTTTAATGTTTAATAATTGATGTTATTAATTTATTTTTTACAAATTAATACAGATTATTTGAAATGAAAAAGTAGAAAAAATAAAAAATATTGTTAAATACTAGCAATGGAATAGATAACGCTTTCGTAATAAAAGTGTTCACTTTGCTATTCAAGTAATAACAATTATAATATTTTTTATAATGGTTAAAAACTGTTATATATAAGATAAAACATAACGTATAATCAATTTTTCTTAACGGTTTGAAAATGTTATTTATAAGTAGTATAAATTACTCTATTCTTGTGTTATACATAACACTATAATTGTCATGTAAATAATATATAGATAACGCTTTTTGATTTTTAATAATGGTTAAAAATTGTTGTGTATTTGCATCTTTTCGCTCATACATAAGGGTTTAGAAGCGTTATTTAAAATGAGTATTAGAGATAACACCCAAATTTATCACAATTTTTGTTGTACATACATAACGTTTAAAAACCGTTATGCATGTGCGTTTTTCTAGTAGTGTGTAATTCATATTCTTAACTTCCTCCAATTTGTACGAGAACAGCTTACTGAGCACTCAAATCAAGTCATCTCTTGATCTGTGTTTTCAACTGTCTCCTGATGATTTGCTCTCCTAGCAGGTCATTTGCTCCTCTTGTTCTGCACTCTATAAGGTTGCCTAATCGATCTGTTCTCTATCAATCTGTCCGTCTTTATTTTTGCTCACTGACCTGCTAAGCTAGCCTGTTCCATTGGCTTGCTATTGGTGGTCTGCTATGTCTTTAAGCATGATGCTCTAAATCCTAAATCTAGAAAGTCATGTTAGTCCTATGAACAGATCATTATATCGATTTGGTCTTACACTTTGATCAACCTACTACACAAGATAAGGTCAATCTCTATTGACCATGTTGTTGTATTATATCTGTCAATAAATGGCAACAGACTTGCTACTAGCAACACAAATGATATCTTATGGACATGATATGTTCTAACTGAATATGTCATTACACTTAGATGAAACGGTTGTCTAACACTAACTAGACATAAAATGAAATGCGGATCAATCTCCTATGGACCAAATCATTAACTCAAAATGTACCTTAACATTGTGTCTATCTGTGAACAATTAAAGCACTACAACATCTGAGCACCATATAATCATTTATGCAAACATGACTAAACAGAACACTGCGATTTCACATCATCAAAACACATACATAAAAATTTATGTAATAATAAAAAATGTTCCTAACAATTTATCCCTTTTTGATGATGTCGAAACCATTAAAATTAATCAAAATGATGTAACCACTTACCTTGTTACCTGGACTGATCTGGAACGAATCTGGGTTGATGGTCTGCTTCTCCCTTAACCATGTATTCAATTTCTTGAGATTATCTTGAAGATATATCCCATTTCGGCAAGCTCTTATTTTAAATCTTCCCCCTTAATGATATACTTTAATCTTTCCCTTTTTCAGCATTAATATTTTCTCATATTTCCCCTTTTCATGGTAAAAGAGGTCAACTTTATCTTCCCCCTTTTTGTCATTGTCAAAAAGGTCACCCAAAAGGTTCCAACTAAGAAAGATTAGCTTAATTTCCCCCTTTATTGGAAAATAATCTATCTAGCTTGATCTTTGGCTTCAGACTTGGATTTTGGATACTTTTAGACTTCGGGCTCTGATTTTCTATTAAAGCACCTTTTTAAAGTGAAACAGCGAGACATTCAAGACTCATCGTTTTGCCATGAGTTGTAGGCTTCTGGAGCTAAATTCCATCAATTGCTAGCTCTATGCAATTTTTTGTTGTTGATCATCGATATGTTATTTTCAAACTACATCAAAATTTGACGAATCATTCCCCCTTTGTGATATATCCTTCTGAAGTATGCTCTGGGGTGCAATGGGGTCTCCTAGCTCTTGCTCTACTTAATCATCTTCTTGAGTTTGATACTAAATGTTGAAAATTTGAATCTTTTAATCCACTCATCTCTTGTTGACTTCTTAATGGCAATACCAGATGATCAGCATCATACCACGTGTTAGATTTTGTCATAATTATTGGGGTGACCTGGTTGCCTAACCATATCTTTATGTGTGTTTCATAGACACTATCTCTTATTTCTTTTTATATAAGGTTACATGCTTTAGTTAATTCGATCAAGCGTCCTCAATCTTATTTACTTAGCACCTATCATTAAAATATGTGTAAAATCCCGAAATATCGATATGTTTGTTGGAAATTAATTAAAATTATTATTATTATTATTAAGAAAATCTCGTTGGAATATATTCGATATTTTTTTTAAGCATAGTTACAAACTTTAATTATTTTAGATTAAAGTTTGATTAAGGTATTATATTTATACAACGGTAACGTTTGGAAAAATATTTTTTCTTGTAATGTACTTATAATACCTAATAATAGAACTCGACGATACGAACCAGCGGACACCAAGATCGTAAAAATCAGATATCGTTTGAGTGCTTGGCGAATTTTTAAAGTTCTTGACGAAATGGGTATAAATACCCTTCATTCCTCTTTTCTCCTTATTTTTCACCCCACCCAAATTATAGAGTGAGAGGCTCTCCAGCCACTACCGGAAAGCTGCCGGACCACCGTCGACCGCTGCTGGAAAATTTTTCCGGCGACCAAATGAGGCCAAATTTCACCCCAAACTTCCTTTCGACGTGTACAATGCATTTCCGGGGTCCGATCATCCAAAAAATAGCTGGAAGGCAGCCATGCAAGGCCAAACTCTTGGCCAAAGTAGTAAGTTTAATCCTTTTTTTTACCTTCTCTTTTCTCCGTTGTCATCCTTCATTTCTCACCCCTTTTCTCTACCCTTTTCACAACCATTCTCCGGTAAGAAGAGAGCAGCTCCGGCAAAGCCCACCTTGAAAGCTTCATCTTAACTCAATTACCTTAGTTCTTCAATAACGTAGTCATTATTCTTTCTCCTTACCGATTTAGACCGAATGGGGTAGGATCATGAATCTTCTTGTGTTAATATGTGATAATATGATTATTTGATTTTAGGATAAGTAATTTTATGTTGTGTTGATAATGAAACATAATGAACTAAGGGATACAATTTTATTTTACATTCTTATGGTTAGAAGTTTCTGCTCGGATTCTGTCTTGTCATTTCCTTATATTATGAGTATCCAAATTTTTATCTTTTTAATATAATAAAATATTAAATCGAGTTAGGAGTAATCTTCAATTTGAATCAGTCAATTTCGTTATATTTTCAATTTTATACGAATTTTACAAGTTGGTTGCGCAAACTGTCAAATCTTACGAAAATCTGGCTATTTATCTAACTTTGAAAATTCTTGAAAAGTAGAGTGAAATGATTTTATGCTGTTTGTTTTTAGAATATAAAACTTTAAGAGGTTATGGTCACTCTAAAATTTTATTCTACTAAATTAGAGTTATTTTCAATTTATTATGATTTTTCAAAATCAACTGCTCATATGACATGAAAAGATGTGTTTGTGAAAATTATTTCGAAACTATATAATTTTATTTTAGATTATTGGATCAATGAAACCTAAAACTGTTTTTAATGCATATTTCCTATAATTTTAGTAATAAGTGTGTAAAATTTCATATTCATTAGAGTTCGTTTGATATAGTAACTAAAGTTCAACTCTTAATCGTCTTGAAAAGGTCTTGAAAGTATCGTTAATATCTTTTTGGGAGTCAAACTTCTTCAATATGATTAATTTTTGGTAAGTCAATACTTCAATATTTTAAAAACATTACTGTGAAATTTCAAAGGGGATTGAGTAATATTTACATTTACTATGATTTTTTTTTTATATACCGTGTTTGCATAAATGTTCACTAAAAATCACCATCGGAAGTCTATATATATCTCAACTCATTAACTATTTACAAATTCCATTCCTTATAAATGAAACTTAGGACATGATTTTTCCAAAGAAATATATTAATGATCAAAAATCCTAATAAGTTGAAACGACTCATTACTCGAAGTTGATGGACAATATGATTATGTAAAGTACTCGTGTATACGAGATAAGTGTTACTCCTTCTACCGTGACGACTCAAATTGACTAATAATGGATTGAAATTTCTTAAGTAGTTAGCATACGTGTTGGTCCCGAAAGAGCTAGTTTGGTGTATGGAGGGGGGGGGGGGGAATACACCAATTCAAACTTTTTAGGTTTACTTGATTCAAATATAAGTATAAGACTTAAGCACACTTAAAGACTAAGATAGCTTAGGGTAGAAAGACAAATCTTCTTGTTAGGAAGATTTAATCTTGCTCAAATAATACCTTATATGTGAAAGCAGTAATCAAGAATATCAAATACAGATTTAAACTTGATTAATATTGTGTGCGGAATATGGTGGTTAATGCTCTTTTTAATGAGTAAAACGTTTTCTTCCTTGAGGTGATTAACAATCCAGATTTAAATGTAAGAGTATGAAGAAGATGATAATGAAGTAAAACAGAAATAAAGAACACAAGCAGTTAACGTGGTTCGGGATAAACTGTCCCTACGTCCACGGCTCGATCAAATCTAGATCGAATAACTTAACTAGCTTTCTCCTTTCTTTTTACTCGTTGAGTACGAGCCATAAGAATTATCAAAACTAGAAAACTTCTTGTGATTACAAATCTTCTTCCTAAGATTGAAAACTACAATCTAGGAATACAACTGTATCAAAACTAGATCCTAACTTTGGGTTTTGGTAAAAACAAATTTCCAGAAAGTAAATCTTCAGAATAATAAACACAACAGAGAATTCTTGAAGGTTAGATGTGTTTAGAGCGTTGAGAGCTTGAAGATTTTTGAGCAGAGTAATTGCAGGTTAATCGCTTCAATTCTCGTTCTTCTTTCTGGAGGTGAAGGTGGTATTTATAGCCTCTATGAAGAAACTATCCGTTGGAGACGAAGATGTCCTTCCCTCATTGCATTAATGGCAGTATTAAATGCATGGCAGGATTGTTGAGACACGCGCTGCCACATGAGAGTTGTTTCCACCTTTCACGCGATTTCCCAATGTATTGCCATACTGGGGATGATTCACCGTACTGGAATTTTGATATCCTTGTACTTCATTCCTTAAAGTATGCCTTTGATGTGACAATACACCGAGTGGTTGACTGTAATGACCCGCTCTTTTCATTAGACCTATTTTGTATCAAGTATGTAGGGAGTTCCTAAAGTGCTAATTAAGAATAAATAATAAGTAGCAATTGTTAATATTTTTCTCAATTTATATTAAATTGAAATGATTTAAATTGTGTTTTACCAAATGAGAGCTTAAAGGAGGTTTAATTTATAATGACTCGGTGTTAAGAATCCTCATAATTTATTTAGCCAGCTTATTATCATTTCTATAGAATCATTAAGGTGATTATTATTAATACTAACCACTAAGATATATTATTAGTCGCTATTTATTATAGTTAGCCTTCATTGTTATGATATATATATATATGCGATAATAATAATTAGTGTGATAATTGTATTAAGAGAATTAGTTTCATTAAGGGTGTATTAATAGTATTAATTCACAGCATAACAACCTTGATATGCATTACATGTATAAGGGAATAAATACTAAGATGTAATACATATATATACGTAATATATATAATATATAAACATATAATAATGGATCAGATTTTCATTTAGAATATTGCAAATGGATCAGATTTGTTACAGTACAAATCTGTTGCAGAAAATCTAATGATGAAGGAAATTTCATACAATAGGAAAGAAGGTCATTAGCGTGTAATAACAGAAGGAAAATAAAGTTTCTGTACAGCCTACTCCCTAATAAAGTTTATGTACAACCTACTCCCTAATAAAGTTTATGTACAGCCTACTCCCTAATAAAGTTTCTGTCATCAACTTCAATCAATCACCCCATGACCTGCAAGTCCAATAGATTAAGCAAGTACAGAAGGTTAGTAAAGAATACAGATTCAATCCTCTATATAAGGAGTAAAATTCTTAGACTAAACCACACCTAAAATATAACTCACACGAAGTGCTGCCGAAATTAAGACTTAAAGAAAAACCAGGAGAAGAGAAGAAATAGCATTTCATAAGGTAAAGAATTCTGCTCTAACATTTATTTTTATGCCTCTTAAAGCTTGATTTAGGGATATAAATATCACGTACATAACAGTTTTTGAATTGAACTTAGAATGCTTAAACTCTGAATTTAGGTGCTGCACTTTGAACATTAGAAGAGCATGTCATTTACATAGGAAGAGAATACGTCTAAGTCTTATGTAAATATTAATATGCAATCTATCCTAATCTGTAATCCACATGACAAAAAGAAGAAGAAATAAGAGAATTTACCTACTGACTAAGGGAGCGGTGGTGCACGGCTGTTGCATAGCCGTGAGCTTCCTCGAACAGGCCCCGAACCACTCCGAATAGCCCCAAATCCAACCCGAACAGCCCCGAAAGCTCTCGGACAGTCCCAAGCAGGCCTCGAACAACTGCGAACAGCTCCGGACAGCTTCGCAAGCCCTCGAACAGATTCCGAACGGCTTCGAATCAATCCGGATAACCCCGGACAGCCCCGAACAGGTCCCGAATCACCTCGAATGACTCCGAATCAATCCAGATAGCTCCGGACAGCCCGAACCAACTCCGAACCAAGTCCGAAACATTCCCGAACCGCCACAAAACCAATCTGCATATATTATAATCCAAATCTGCAAACCTTCATTTCCCTTATAAGATTCAAATAAATTCAAAGATGGGAATCAAAATTTAAACCAGCAAAACTGCACTCTCCATAACCTAGAACTTGAAATTTGCCTTAGAACAATCGATTAGTCAAAAAAAAAAAAAACATGCTTTAGAAAAGAAAATGATACCCAGACTCTTAACTACAAGTGGCGGTTAATTCAGAGTAGGAGAAGAGAAAGATTAATGCAATAGAAGATAAGAGAGAAAGGTTACAGGGGAAGGAAGCCTTGGATGGGCAAAGCAGCACCGGAGGGGGGCTGTTGCACGGCTGTCCTGCACTCTCCCAATGACAACTGCTTCCGTATCATCTCCCGTGAAGAACGGAGATAGATAAGGATGAAGAGCGCAGAGAGAAAGAGAAAGAGACAGCGTGAGAAGAAGGAAGAGTAATGAAGATGAAATAAAAGAGTAAAGGGAAGGAGGCTTACCGGGGACTACAACTGTCGGCAGAAGCAGCAAGGTGGCGACGCTAGACGGCGGAAATTACTCCGTTGTTGCATTCAGTGGGAGGTGCGACGCGATGGTGAAGGTGCGACGCGATGGTGAAGGCGCGACGCGATGGTGAAGGTGCGACGCGATGGTGATGGTGCACTGTGGTGGTGATGGTGGTGCGACATGTGATTTCAGGCGGAGCAAGAGAGAGACGGAGCGAGAGAGAGGCGGAGCAAGAGAGAAGGCAGAGCGAGAGAGGGAGTTCTGTGGGTGAAGGGTAGAGACAAAGTAGGGTTAGGTTTAATTTGAATAGAACACTCTAGAACCTGGGCCCGGGTCATGGGCCGGGTTAACGGGTCCGAATTTAATTGTTGGGCTGGATTATTTAGTTGGACTATATAATTTATTTCATCTATTGGGCCAATGAATAGGAATGGATTAGATAATAGTTGGGCCTTTGATTTTAAAATTCTAATTAGACTTAAGTAAATACGAATGGGCCGAAATTTATTATGGAAATGGGCTTATTCAAACTATCAATTGGGCTAGTTAAACATATATGAATGAGCCTAATTGAAATGTTGAAATGGACCAATTTAAAATCCTATAGAATTGTATTGTAAGATTGGGCCACTTAATTAAGCAAATGGGCTAACCAAATTTATGTTATGGCTAAATAAATTATTTAAATGGACTATTAATAATTCTATTAGATAGAATTTATTTATTTATTTAGACCAAGCCCAAGAAGTAGAATATTAATTAATTTATAATTAATTAACTAGAATTTAATCTTAATAATTGATTTAATTATAAATCATACTTAAGATATATATTAACTAGGTTATTTTAACCTATAAAAGGCTTATAGATATTTTGCCTTAAGAATCAAAATATTCAATTAGAGATTTACTTAATTAGTTAGAACTTAATTGATTAATTAGAATTTAATCATAAGAAATGATTAAATTATAAATTATGCTTATGGTGGCAATTAAATTATTAATTAGCTAATTAGAAATTATTTACTTCGAGTTAGGGATCGAGCTATTGAATTAGAAATACCTTTAGTTATATACCCAATAACTATTTATTGGGTATAGTAAATCCTCGAATCATAAAATGATTTAGAAATCCTAAAACGACCCCTCTAGAAATGCAACTCATAGACTCATGAACTAGTCGAACTTTAAAGACCGAGACTAAACTCTCAAGATAACCAAAGATAGTAATTCATTGCACTTAGAATTTAATTGATATCTCACCCGAGATTTATATTAAAGGTTTCGACAAGAGGTCGGATCCACATCTCGAGAACAAAGCAGCTACCAGTCGAGACTATCCAAGTAGGCTTTTCTTACCCTATAAAAATATATGTGTGCATGCTTTCAAAATGAAATGAGATATTTGCAAAGCACTGTCTTGCCATAAATGTTTTCGATTTATGTATGATGCCTATCTGTTACATGATAATCAAATTCGGTTCTAGTGGGTTAGCGTCTCCACTCGAACTATGATAATCGAATTCGGGTTCCAGTGGGTTAGCGTCTCCACTCGAACTAGTGTACACCATGGACTGTGTGTCAGCGGAAGGGTTGACCGGTCAAGTGTCTGTGGGAAGTGGCCACTTCCCCGGCACCAATAACGTTCAGATATGGTTGACTACAAAGAACTAAGGACAGGCCTGTCAACTCAAGTTTTCACAAGAAAAGATTTTAGTGAACATAGGTGCTTTAGAGACAAAAATCCCTATGTTTCACTTGCGAATGGCATGACAGTTATATATGTATGTGTGTGATTTTGGCATGTGTCTACTGAGTACTTTTGTACTCAGCCCTGCATGTATTTCTAAACGTGCAGGTTGAGCGGTGATGAAGGAGGAGTGCTGCGTTCGGGCTTTTTGTCGATCTCTTAGTATTTGACTCTTGGGGGTTCTGCATGTCTTCATACATGTAGAGCTTATTGCGATCCATATGCCTTTCCGCTGCAAGTTTGAGATCATTATGTATTAAAAACGAGACTCCAGTTCTTTCATATTGGGCTGAATTGTATTGAGCCTAAGACTCAAGTCCTTTTATAATTCATGTGTAATGAATTATTTGATGTGTTATAAGGATGTTGTTCGGTTCAGCCTCGTTCTAGTTTCCCCACTTCTATCCCCGTTTCTTTAATCCCTTCCCCAGTCACGGTTTCCTCGACTTTACTATCCTTAGTGAAGGGTGGGCGTGACAGAGTGGTATCAGAGCATTTCTTGCCTTGAACCCAAGAGTCTTTTTTTTTTTTCAAATCTTAAGTCTAGTATTGCTTCACTAGACTTATGTTGCTTCTTCACATTAGTTAAATGAGTCGACAAAAGCCTAGCACTCCGACGCATCACGCTCAACAAGGAAGGAGGTAAACAAGTTTTGAAAAAGTTGAAGTTTGATATTTTGAAAGGATAGAATGTATTTCTTTCAAATGAAGTTTGAGATTTAAAGGAAATTCAGATATTTCTTTTGTTGAAGTTGAGTATTAAGGAAAAGAACATACTCTTTCGAAGAAAAGTTTTGAAATGCTTTCGAAGTGACGTTTCAAGTGAAGGGAAATGATCGCAATTCTTTTCAAAATAACATTTTGAAGTTTGAAAGAAAAGAGCACACTTATTTTGAAATGAGTTCATAATTATTGTCATGACCATTAGGACTCTTCCCGATGAACATAGATTGCTTTAAGTGACATATTCCCTTTAAGAAACGACATCATAGATCAAAACTATAAGGACAATTAGGATTTACTCCTCACGACTTCGATTGAGAACAAGGAGACCGAAGAATCTACAAAGAGAATCTAGAATGGCGGGAAGAATCAAGTTAGAGTCAAAGTCCAATTACGAGAGGACGATCGAGACAAGACCTTTCCTTCATGACTTATCAAAAAAAAAAAATATCGATAGTCATTCGATAAATTATCGTTGCTACTATTAGGATATAACTGAAACCATCAATTCAGTTGACGAAGATTTAATTATCTTTAAATAATAAATCATAAATCTAGAATTCCCAAGAATTCTATAATGATAGGAATAACCAAAAAAAATTATAAGGATCAACCATAAACTATAGATCTAAGAGCTTGGTTCTAAACCAAATTTCTCCCACGATCTTGCAAACTTACATTCCAAGAGCTAAACTAGTAGTATCATCCCTGCCTATATGACCACAAGGATAAGACTAAAGGTGCAACCATTCTCGAATCAACTACATATGTTTTGGAGACCTAGTAAGGGGACCTCTACAAGTTCCTAAAACTCTACTCCTGATTTAGAGAAATACATTTCCATAAGGAACGACACACATTAGAAAATGTGTGACGGATACGCATTACCTTGCCAACTGATTGACAAGTATAAAGAGAGTCACGGTATCCTTATAATTACCAAAACTTTTATTTCAATAACCTCAATGGTAGTATACCATAATTTGATCCTTATCATCATATTATGTATAGGTATACAGATAGACGAGCATATAGTAAACTAAAATCTTGCCTATTGCTCGAACCTTAACCCCCACTAAGTGATTTCGTTCGTCTTATTGGCAAATTCTAGGTTGGGATCGTATGATGGTTTTTGTGGAGACAATTTTCTTTCTATATATATGTGTCTGTGATGACCCTAAGGGCTCTGGCGCCACCTAAGATATGTATGTTATCGAATTAATATTTAAGAATATTAAGATGATGATTTTATACAGATATTTGAGACCATGGTGTAAATAGGATCATGAAAGTAACATGTTCTAAGAGATTAACTTGTTAATGTAGAATAAAATGTTGTCAAGAGGAAATGTGCGCCCCATAGAGATAGGCGGAGTCCGAGATCTGATAAGTGTAGGAAAAATGAAAGAAACTAAATACGGAGTATCCCCACCCCTCCCACCGCCTAAAAGAAGAATTGAGGAACTATTCCTCCGACAAAACCCACCTGTCTTCGATGGGACAGGAGACCCGACTGATGTAGAAACATGGGTGCGGGCTCTGGAGCGTATCTTCAACTTCCTACGTTGCACAGACCTGGAACGCATAACTTGCGCTTCTTTCCAACTGGCGGGATTGGCAGATTTCTGGTGGAATGTACGAAGGAAAGCAATGACCCCTGAATGACTGGAAAACCTGACTTGGGAAGAATTCAAGACTGAAATATATGACAGATATATTCCTAAATATTTTGAGAAGAAGGAGATGAAACTCCATTACATGGAGTAAGGAAGCACAACTGTGAAAGGATACAGTCCAGTGCTCTATGATGAGGTACGATACGCACCAGAATATGTGGAAATTGAGGAAAAGATAATAGAAAGAGTTTGTGCCAATGTAAGGCACGAGGTTAGGATGGCTTTAGCAAGTCGCGAAGGAGTATCTTACCCTCAAATCCCCAATCGAACTCATAACCTCAAGCCTACCATGCTAGTACAGAGACAAACATCTATGCCAACTCCAGTACCTCCCAAGGTACAGTCTCATACCCTTAAAGGAAAGCGTAAGAGGGAGGACAATAAAAACGACCAAACCTCAAGGAAGCCCTGGAAAGGACAGACACATCCTCATTATATCAAGAAGCAGAACCCAACTCCTCAGGCAGGAAACTGCAGGCGGGATTTCCCTCTCTGCTCCGAGTGCAAGAAGAAGCACGAAGGAATATGCCTAGCTGGTAGCGAAGGATGCTACACGTGTGGTCAGAAAGGACACTTTGCAAATGCTTGTCGTACCAAACGGCAGACAATGGGCCTAGGGCCTAAACAAACAACTCCAAACGAGCATACCCGAACTATCCAAGCTCAGCCTCAAGCACGCCAGCAACAACAACAGTTTCAACCAACCCCAACACTGCCACTTCTCTGCCAACCTTTCATGCATCACGGGAATCCACAACAGACCATAGTTCATGTGATTCAGCCAATACGACCTGAAAAAAATCAAGGAAACTTGATAGGTATGGAACACTTCTCAACAAGTAATGATTTTATTTGGAAACTGAGCATTCTAAGCTTTCATTTCTAAAGCATACGTGGATAACCATTAGACCGAAACCAGAACTAGTAGGGAACACTACAAAAGTTCTTTATCTTTAGAAAGAACTAATAATCTCACATTAATTCTTGCTCTAGCCTAGATATAAACTTAGAATCACGTAAGGCCTTAGTGAACCACCTTAGTGTTATCTCGACAAACGACGTGAGCCTAATATTAGGAATGGATTGGCTAGCCGAAAACTATGCCAGGATCATTGCTAAATCATGCGTAGAGAACCTAGAGTTGGATTGACTAGTTGAAAAACTACGCCACGCTCCTTTGCAATGAGAGGCAAAACTCATTCCGACCCCTTGGAAAATAACCCACGAGTTTCCATGGGATCACGATGGTTCGAAAGAACTCAAACATCTCAGCCTTACCAGCTGAGAAGTTAGTAAAGAAAGGTTGCTCAACATACCTAATCTCCTTAAATGGAGAAGTTAAAACGGAGAATCGAAGACGTTGCTATTATTTGAGAATACCCAGATGTGTTCCCTGAAGAATTCCCAGGCCTTTCGCCAAACCGGCAACTGGAATTCAAAATCGATCTGGAGCCCGGATCGGCACCGATATCCAAAACACCCCATAGGATAGTTCCCAAAGAGTTAAAAAGAACTCAAATTATAACCCCACGAGCTTTTAGATTTAGGATTTATCAAACCTAGTATAACACCTTGAAGAACACCTATGTTCATCGTTGAAAAGAAGGATGGAACTCCAAGGATGCACATAGAGTGCGGAGGCCGAACGAGTTAACATTCAAAAGTCGTTATCCTTCGCCAAGAATAATTAACTTAAGCGAAAGTCTTCTCAAAGATAGATTTGAGATAAGGATACGCCAACGAAAAAAAATCCAACCGGAAGGTGTTCCTAAGATGACCTTCCAAACTTTGTATAGTCACTACGAGATTGTAGTGATGCCATTCGGATTAACTAATGAACCGCGCATTCAATCCGTATCTCTATAAATTTGTCTTGGTCTTCATAGAAGATGTTCTAATTTACTCTAAGAGTTGGCCGCTATAGTGCACGCTCTAAAATAAATTTGGAGACACCACCCCTGCGTAGTTCAGTACGAGATCTTCACCAACCACAAAAGCCTCAGATATTTCGTCGAACAGAAGGACCTCGACATAAGGCAAGGGAGATGGTTAGAACTAGTAAAAGGTTACGATTACGGTACAAACTACCACCCTGGCAAAGCTAACATAGTAACCGATGCCTTGGGTTATAAAACATCTTCGAAACTTTCCTGCATCCTTATCCAGAGGAAGAACTTAGAAGGGAGTTCAGTAAAATGAACTTAGAAGTCTTACCACTCCCAGAAACCGTAACAAGTATTCTTGCCACCCTAATAGTCGAACCCGATTTACGGAATAGAATACTGGAGGCTCAAAGGACGGATGAGAACCTGGAGAGGATAAGACTCAAAGTGAGGAAGGACGACATTACAAACTATCGAGAGGAAGCCGACAACGCCATCACCTTTGAGGGAAGGCTATGTGTCCCACGAAATCAAGAAATAAAGGAGATGATCATGTGTGAAGCACATGACACTCCCTACACCGCCCACCCTGGGAGTACAAAGATGTAACAAGACTTAAAGAAGTTTTGGTGGGACGGAATGAAACGAGATATAACATCTTTCGTAGAGAGATGTTTAGCTTGCCAACAGGTAAAAGCACTACACCAGCGACCCTGCGGGAAATTGCAGCCCTTAGAAATCCCGGAGTGGAAATGGGAGCACATCGCTATGGATTTCGTGACTGGATTGCCTAAGTCCAAGCGTGGAAACACCTCTATCTGGGTGATTGTGGACAGACTCACAAAATGTGCTCATTTCATACCAATAATGATCACATATGGTTCTGATAAACTAGCCCAGTTGTACGTCCGCGAGATCATAAGCCTCCATGGTGTACCAGTGTCCATTACCTCAGATCGAGACTCGAAGTTCACATCTAGATTTTGGATGAGTTGCAGAAAGAGCTAGGCACGAGACTGAACTTCAGTACCGCTTTTCACCCACAGACTGACGGACAGTCAGAAAGAACAATTCAAACCCTAGAAGATATGTTAAGAACTGTGGTTCTCGACAGAGGTGGGAGTTGGGAAGCAGTACTACCCTTGATAGAGTTTGCCTACAACAATAGCTACCAGGTAACCATAGAAATGGCACCGTACGAAGCCCTGTACGGGAGAAAGTGTCGATCGCCACTTTATTGGGACGAAGTCGGCGAAAGAGCAATAGTAGGTCCTGATTCTGTTAGCAAAATGATCGAAATTGTTCGTCAAATCCGAGGAAGAATTTAGGAAGCTCAAGACAGACAGAAATCCTATGCTGACACCCGCAGGACTGAACTACAATTTGAGGTGGAAATAAAGTTTTTCTTGAAAGTATCTCCGTCTAAAGGAATCGTTGGATTCGGTGTTAAGGGAAAACTTAGACCCCGCTTCGTAGGACCCTACGAGATTCTAGAAAGGATAGGATCAGTAGCGTACCGACTGGCGTTACCACCGAGCTTTGGGAACGTGCATAACGTTTTCCACGTATCTCAACTTAGGAAATACGTGTTTGACCCAAAGCACGTTATTCCCCAAGAAGAGATGATTCTCAACCCTGACTTGAGCTATGAGGAGAAACCCGAAGCTATTTTAGACAAGAAGGTTCAACAGCTTCGAACCAAGTCAATAAAGCTAGTAAAAGTATTATGGAGGCACCATGGGCAAGAAGAAGCCACATGGGAACTCGAAGAAAAGATGCGAGAAAAATACCCTGAACTGTTCGATGAGAATATGCAAATTTCGGGATGAAATTTTTAGTTAGAGGGGTAGGATGTAATGACCCGCTCTTTTCAT
>JAPKLX010000042.1:2500828-2536144 GCA_026898415.1 Leonotis leonurus | reverse complement strand
TAAGTTCAGATGGCACACCGAAGCTTGCATAAATTCCATTGAAGATCTTTCGGTAGTCTTTATTATTGAAATCAATGGGATAACCCATTAGCTGTGCAGATCGATTAATAGCATTCAACACTGCTGTGTGATCAACTTCTGTTGTTCCAGGGATCCTTGGATACAAAAGAGTTGTTTTCTTCGGAGCAGTGAGAGGAGTGTTGGTCATGGCGGACTGTCTATGAAGATATTCTATGAAAGTTTGATTCTTGTGTTGGGAAAGAAATTCTCGAAACAGATCATCCACTGACCGTCCTTGAGTATCTTGGTCCATCAGATAGTAATTGTTGGGAACCCTAAGTAATTCAGTTTTGATGATGGTCTTTCGAAACACACTTAGTTATCTTAGAATTTAAACTGTTCTACGTGTTAAACAGATCACTAGAGATAAAGTGAATCCTGTTATGGAACAGATTAGGAGATGACATGAAATGTAAAGGAAATATTCCTATAGAAGTCAATCTCAACTTAGTATAGGATGAAGGTAGATATTTCACGCTAAAAGGAATCGATCTGCTGTAACAGACAGCGACCAGATCGATGACCAGATCGATGCCTACAGCGAGAAACCAGAACGATTGAGTCATCAATCCACCAGCTGACTTCATCCTACACATCATATGCTCTTGCCACGTCAAGATTAAAAGTCCATCCAACTGGGATTGGAAAGAAGATCTTCGGCTAACACATAGAAGGAAAGAGACCGTTAGCAATCTGCTTTCCATAACTCAAAGATTGAGTCAACCTTTCCTATATGGCAAGAACAGATATGATGGAAATCATTGATTGGCAATATATCATCTATCTCACACCAATCAACAACGGCTAGAATTTCAAATTCAATGCCTATATAGTTGAAGTTAGAGATCTGGAGAATACATAACAACACACACGCGAGCTATACTGTTGTCATACTTTCAAGCAATCAATCTGCTATCCAGACTTAGAGTTTCAACACTCTGTGATTCTACATCACACCAACCACCTCGATTCAAGTCTGTCTTATCGAGAGAAAGGAGATCACCCTGCTAGCTAGTAGTTTTCTAGTGGTAACGTAGAGGTAATCTGTTGTAAAGGGACACGACCCTCACTTCGTGCATAAGTATCACTCTAGTTGTGATTGATACTTGTGACTCGCTCTCCACGAGTATAAAGAAGCAGAGTATCCTAGTAGTGGATAATCTGGTCTAGTTTTTACCAGATCGTGGACGTAGGGATTTCCCGAACCACGTTAAACAACTGTGTGCTTTACATTCCTGCATATTTAATTTCTGTTGCTTATTATTCTAACCTTCCACACTAGCATTCGATCTGCATCTCAATCAATCTCCTTAATAATCTGGATAATTCCTAAGGTTTTCTAAACAAGAGCAATCACTAATCCACCATTATTCCGCACTCACTCAAACACTCCGAAAGTAATAAGATCACTCTTATTATTAGCTAAGTGTTTTCACTAAGAGAGTAATCTGTTTGGACTAAAACAGCAATCGATCTGTCTAGTCATCTACCAAGCAATTTTTATGTAGAATAGCTTGAACTCTCTATCAACTTGTCAAGTAAACTGAAAAGTTTGTATTTGGTGTATTTCCCCCCCCCCCATACACCAAAACCTTGCTCTTTCGGGACCAACAAGTGGTATCAGAGCAGTGGTTCAAACTGACCATTGTCTTGTTTCACAAGGTTAAAACCTGCGTGGTCAACTTGAATAGATCTAGGAAAACCTATTTTCATTCACTAGCATATTATCTGCTATGGAGTCATCTGTTGTCAGGGCTTGCGAAGAATTCTCTATCCAAGGATATAGAGAATGGAGCTTCAGAATCAAGATGTGCCTTAAAGCCCATCACTGCTTGATGTGGAAAGTAATCGAAGAAGGGCCATTGGCAATTACAGAAGAAACTATTCGTATCACTGATACAGGAGTGGTCAAAGAATCTGTGCTAAAGGATCCCAGAAAATACACTTCTGAAGAAAGGAGAGAAGCAAATCTTGATGATTTTGCCAAAGGGATCATCTCCAGCACGGTCAAAGGCATACATCTGGCTAAAATCCAAGATCTAGATACTGCCAAAGAGATGTGGGAAGCCTTAAGAGACCTAGCCCTAGGATCTGAAGTAATGATTGAGAACAAGCTGTCTCTTGCCTGCAACAAATATGATGAATTCAAAATTAAACCAGGCGAGACAATAGAGCAGATGAAGATGAGATTCACTGGAATCCTCCTTGAGATATCTACATTCAAAAAGAACAAATATACTCAAAGGGAGAAGAACATGAAAGTACTTAGAGCTCTCCCACCAAGCTGGGAGATCTATGCTGCAATGCAACCTCTACGGGCAGATTTCAATGAACTGTCCACTGAAGCATTATTTGATCACCTTGAAGGACATGAATGTGACATTCAAAGAATTCGAGGACCAGATCATCTGTCCAAAAAGGCAGAAAGCAGTTCGAAGAAAGATAAAGAGGTAGCCTTCAAAGCGAAGAGCAAACCAGATGACCTTTTCTGAGCCTGCTACTCCAAATGAAGAGAAAGACTATGACAGACTCTTAAAAAAATTCGCAATGATCGCCAAACGAATGGACAAGATGGAGACCAGATCGAAGAAATACAGACGCTTCTACAAAGATAACAAGAAAAACTTCTATAAGAAGCATGACAATGATCGATCTGATGACAAGAATGAATCAAAGAAGCAGACTGCTAAAACAACAAAGACCTCTAGCTCTACAGATTACACTTGCTTTGAATGTGGCAGAACAGATCACTTCAAAACAGATTGTCCTGATCTGTCCAGAAGCCAAAGAGAAGAACTAAGAGCTAAAAGAGACCGAAAGCTTAAATATGAACGCAAAGCCATGATAGCTGAACAGAACACGAGCAGCTCGAGTCATTTCTCAGATAGCTCATCAGAAAATGATGAAGCTTTCATTGCTAATGACGAAGAAAGCTGGAATGAATGCTATGTGGGATTGGACAACGGTCTAGATGATATTGAGGTAAATTCTTGCTATTCAACTTCCTCAAATAATAACGATCTGGAACAAGAAAGTGAAGATCAAGCAGAATACTCATGGGATGAAGTCAATGAGATGTTCAAAAGCTACTCAAGCATCAAAAGGCTGTTTAGAGAAGTTGTTGTAGAGAATGAAAGATTAAAGAAATCAGAAGAAATTTTGAGCACTGCAAATACACAATTTGTTGCTAAAATCAACGATCTGGAGGAACAGATCAAGAGCAAAGACTGTGAAATCCACTCACTTAACTCAAAAGTGAAGGATCTGGTTACCAGAAACAATGTTGCTGAGGAGAAGATCAAGAAAGGCAAGGAAATGATTTACAAAAGTGATGAACGTGCCAAACTGCTAATCAATATGCAGCAAAAAGGCACATCTGGATTAGGATATCCAGGTCACTCAGAAAAATCTTCGGCAACCATAAGCTTTGTACCAGAAAGGAAGCAAATGCCAGATCAAGTGAAGGACTTGAAAAACAAGAAAGGCTATCCTCAAAAGATGATAATAAAAGATGCGAAGAACAGGCAGTATCATCAAACAAAAGGACAACCAGCTCACTACACAGAAGTAGATCACCTTCAAAAAGCAAATGTCAACAGGACAAAAATTGTCAACAGGACAGCTCATAATAGAAAGAACTTGAAGAATGGCAAAACAGAACGATTTCATCCATCTGAAATTCACTCTCTATCTAAAGTTGACAATGAGGGGAACATCACTACCTGCTATATTTCTGTTACTAACCCTAAAATTTTCTGGATTCGAAAAGGAATATTTGCTAATAATCAAGCACCCAAACGTTGAAAGGGTAGCTAAGTTTGATTAATTGCAGGATCAAAGAACTGCAAGAAGGAGTAAGGTAGCAAGAGGAACCATCTGGATAATAGATAGTGGTTGTTCAAAACACATGACATGTGATAAGAACTTACTATCAGATTACATAGAGAAACCAGGACCATAGGTTACTTTTGGATGTAATTCAAAAAGGTATACCAGAGGGTTTGGAAACATCAAAGTTGACAAGACCACTATCACAAATGTATCATATCTTGAGGGTCTTAGCCACAATCTGTTTTCTGTAAGTCAGTTCTGTGCTAACGGTAATTAGATTGTTTTTGATACTAACAACTGTCTGGTGAAGAATAAGGAAGGAGATGAAATACTCCTTACCGGTAAACTGCAGGATAGATTATACATTGTCCAGTGGACAAATTAGATCGAGACCTTCTTAGTCACTAAGACTGTATCAGAAACCAGCTGGTTATGACATAGGAGATTAAGCCATCTAAACTTCAAGTCAATCAACAGGATTGCCAAGGAAAAGTTAGTGGAAGGACTACCAGATCAAGTGTATGATAAAGATCATATATGTGATGCTTGTCAAGCTGGAAAGCAAACCAGATCATCTTTTACAAGCAAAACAGCTCACTCAACATCATGAATACTAGAGCTGTTACATCTTGATCTGTTCGGACCAGTCAAGCCACTAAGTATAAATGGGAGAAAATACACATTGGTAATCATAGATGATTACTCAAGATTCACTTGGGTCATCTTTCTGTTAAAGAAGAAAGAGACTCTAGACAAACTCCCTAATATTTTAAACAAGATCACCAAACAAAAGGAGATGAGTATAACCTCTATCAGAACAGATCGAGGAACAGAATTTCTCAACCAGAAGATTGAAGCATACTGCAACAAGATGGGAATCACTCATCAAACATCTGTTGCTCGAACTCCTCAACAGAATGGAGTTGTTGAGAGGAGAAACAGATCACTCAAGGAAGCAGCTCGCACAATGCTTAATGCAACCAATCTACCAAAGAAATTCTGGGCAGAAGCAATTTACACAGCCTGCTACAATCAAAACAGATCATCCATCACACTCAGACATGGAAAGACACTATATGAGATATGGAACAGTAGAAAGCCTAAGATTTCTTATTTTCGTTCTTTTGGCTGTTTGTGTTACATACACAATAATGAGAAATCACAATTGAAAACTTTTGATAGCAAAACTGACCCTAGAATATTCTTAGGATATTCTGATATTAGTAAAGCTTATCGAGTTTACAATAAGAACTCTCATATTGTGGAGCTAACACCTCATGTTGTTTTTGATGAGTCTATTGTTGAGTACAGGTCACTAGATGAAAAGCAGACAGAAAATCAGGAGACTATGAGAAGGATGAATGAACTATTACTTGAAGATATTCTTATCTGGAATTCAAAAAGTGAGGATGAAGAAATTGTCACTCCACCTGTTGCTGAAGAGATCATACAGCAAGGGGGAATATCACAACACAATCTGGATGAAAACAGATCATCAACAGAAGACAATGAAACAATTATTACAAATGATGATCAACATGAAAATCCAAATCCAGAAGAAAGTCCAGATGAGAATCCATTTCAAACTATAGCAACAACACACCCTGAATTTGAGGAACCAACAGATCAACCTGATCCTGAAATATCTGATGAAGAGATGACCAGGAGAAGAAGATGAATACAAGATCATCAACCAGAACAGATCGTTGGGAACCCATCAGATCGTGTGAAGACTAGAAGAATGCATGGAGAGAGTGCATTGTTGAGCTGTTACCTCTCTCGCATGGAGCCATCTGATGCTTATGAAGCACTTCAAGATGCATATTAGATAACAGCAATGCAAGAAGAATTCAATGAGTTCAAAAGGAATGAAGTCTGGTATCTCGTGGACAGACCCAAACATCAAGGTGTGATAGGTGTAAGGCTATAATAAGACCAGATTGGTAGCTAAAGGCTATAATCAACAAGAAGGCATTGATTTTGATGAAACATTCGCACCAGTAGCCAGATTAGAAGCTATAAGGCTATTTCTAGCATATGCTGCTCACAAACGGTTCAAGGTATACCAGATGGATGTCAAAAGTGCTTTCCTCAATGGTATCATTGAAGAAGAAGTATATGTGGAACAGCCACCTGGATTTGAAGAGGCAGATCCAGATCAGAAAGTATACAGACTGGCTAAGGCAGTCTATGGTCTAAAACAAGCCCCTAGATCTGTTGACAAGACTTTGTTTATCATCAAAGTCAAAGAAAATATTCTCTTAGTTCAGATCTATGTAGATGACATCATTTTTGGATCTCAATCTACCTATCTGTGTGACAAATTTGCAGAACTTATGAAAAATAAGTACCAAATGTCCATGATGGGAGAAATGAGCTTATTTTTATGTTTGCAGGTCAAGCAGTTACCAGATGGTATCTTTATTAATCAGACAAAATACATCAACGATCTGCTCACAAAATTTGGGTTAAAAGACAGTAACCCAGTGAAAATCCCAATGCAGACCAATGGGAAAATTGATCCAGATCCAGAGGGAAAACCAGCAAACATTACTCAATACAGAGGGATCATAGGATCACTACTATACCTAACTGCCAGTCGACCTGACATCATATTTGCAGTAAGTGTATGTGCAAGATATCAAGCAAATTCCAAAGAGTCTCACATGGAAGCAGCTAAGAAGATATTAAGATATCTCAAGGGAACAGCCCATGTAGGATTATGGTATCCATGTGAAGACAATTTTGAGCTAACTGGATACACTGACTCAGATTATGCTGGATGTAAACTGGACAGAAAGTCAACATCTGGTACATGTCAGTTTCTAGGAAATAAACTGATCTCTTGGTTCTCAAAGAAACAGACATCTGTTGCCACATCAACCACAGAAGCTGAATATATGGCGGCAGGGAGCTGTTGTGCACAAAAACTCTGGTTTAAACAACAACTCAAGGACTATGAGATTGATGTCAAAGAGATACCTATTTTCTGTGATAGCTCAAGTGCTATAGCTATCACACAGAATCCTGTTCTGCATACCAGATGCAAACATGTGGATGTAAGACATCATTTTATAAGAGATCATGTTGAAAGAAAACATGTACAGATCGAGAAGATACACACTGAAATACAGAGAGCTGATATTCTTACCAAAGAATTACCAGAAGAAAGATTTAAGATGCTTTGTGGAAAACTAGGACTTTTAAATCTTGAAGAAAGAACCAGATTGATCTAAACCAGATCAAGTTAAATATTCCAACAGGGAATCCAAACCAGATTGGCATGGTACAGATCGATAAAATTAAGATCACGAGAAATTCCAACAGGGAATTGACACCAGATCACTAAGTATATGTCAATACAGATTAATCAAAATTCCAACTGGGAATTAGTAAAATAGTCAATACACCAGATTGGACAGTGGCACAACCATATCGATATTAAATTACTTAATGCCACGTGGATATTAAATTAATAATTCTTATTAATTATCCCATTACTTGGTTAAGGGGGATATGTCAACTATATACGGCTACTAATTATATATATTCTGACATCAGATATCAAATCTTTTATTTTTGATGATTAAGTACAATAATTGGGAAACGTGATCGAGGAAATATCTACCAAATCAAGAAAAAGGGAGAAAAATGACTGCAACAAAAACAACGCGCCACATTGCAACCATTCGATCAAAGCGCGTGCATCATACGATAAAGAGAGGCTGTGATAGACTATAAACCTAGAACATGGAAAGGCGGGAAAAGCTGAAAAAGGGAAGAATTTCTGAATATTTTATTACCTTACTTATCTTCCCCTTCGTTTATATGATAAGTTGTTTCATCTATCACTTGCACTTATATTTTTCCGAAACCTTAGCAAAAATACCCTCTCTTTCAAACTCTCTCTACCTTCGAAAAATCACTCTGTTTTAGCAAAAATGGCTCCCAAATCATCTGTTTTTCTTGAGCAAGCAAACTTTCTGAAACCATACCTGCATCAAGACATTTTCGCAGTTCTTGACACCTTCGGGTTTCATAAATTGAATAATGTATTCGACCTCGTTCGTCGCTGCAAAGGTTTATTATTTGTTGTTGTTCTTCACTAGTTTTTATCCTGCATGTTATGGAAAACTCTCAAAAATGTATTGAAAATTGTCCTTACTCTGTTACATGCATATGGTATCTTGGACTATGCTTAAACTGCTATTGAACGCTAATACTTCATTGATGGAAGGATAGTGCTCACATCTGCTTTCCTTGACTTTCTTGTAGGATTTCATAATATAATCACCACTCACCCTGTCCACTTCTTACCCAAAGAAGTTGCTGCATTCTACCTCTCATGGCAGGGAGAGCAGGGTGGACTCGAAGCTAACATTAGGGTTAGCAAGGGAAACACTCTCAGTAACACACCATACAACGTCATAAATATCATAAATGATGCCTACAAGGTGAAGGATGAAGGGCTTACCCTCGGAGAAATCACTGAGAAGGAACTCCAAGAAGCAGCTGAGCTGGTGATGGTTGTGCCCATGCATTACACAAACAAAATGTTCCCACGGACACTACTAGCTCCTGAATTCAAAATAATTTTTGAATTTGTACAGCGCATCCTGTTGAATCACAATGGCTCGTATGACCAAGTCACCCCAGAAAAATTCAGAATTCTGGCGGCTGTAGTGCTAAACTTACCTGTCAATTGGAGCAGAATTTTCTTTGATCTCTTGGCAAAGGAGGCCAAGATGATTATATTTGTGAAAGGAGGCTCTCCTGGCCTAGAGGTGAAGAGAAGCAGCCTCAGACACTCGACAAAAATCAGCTTCATGCTGGAGTCTTTCTTCCCTCAACACAGATGGGACAATGCCATTGAGTTCAACGCTAGGTTGAAGTTCCCCAAGGATCAGCATCAGATTGAGATGTCCATGGGAATCTCAGCAAATCTGATTTCTAGGGTGAAAGACCCTGTGCATTTCAATGCACTGATGGAGATGGGTAATTCCAATCCCATATGGGTTCCTCCATCTGCACCAACTAAGGTTGATAAATATATGTACAGAACGCTCACTCACGTCCAAGATGAAGCCATCCGCATACTCACAGAGTTCAACGACCACTTGAAGACTCACGTCGATCAAGTTGACTCTGATTTGAGGAGAATATGCAGGCTGAAAATCGAAGAACTTAGCAAGAAAATGGACGATGATCGAGTTGTTGCCGAAGAACGGAAGGCACAGATTGATCAAAGTCTGTTCACAACAGAACTGAAAGTGAAAGAAATTTACAAGATTGTCACTGCTTTTGCTGAAAAAGAAAAAGATATGGTCCACACAATAGTCAAAGAGCAGACCGACGGCCTAACAGCTGACATAGTAAAAGAAGCCAACTCTTCCACCAGATCACTGCTGAGGCAATTTGAAGCCAACGGGAGAGATTTTGTGCAACGAAAACTGAGCGATCTGGGCTACCCAACCAAACTCATGATTGACGCATTTTTTGACGAGATTGGGATAATAAAAGAAGAGCAGGAGGCGCATACTGCCAACCTGGCCTCCACCAGCATAACTCTCCAAAAGCAGATTGATGACTCAAACCTTAACATCACATCGCTGCTTACACAAAAAGTCGAGACAGACAAAGAGATCAACACACTGAAGGAAGAGATCACTTCCCTACGGGCACTCATCAATATGTTTATTGATGATGTCGAAAAGGGGGAAGGATCTGTGAAAGGGAAGAAGCCAGCTGCAGCTGTTGCAAAAGGAAAGGAGATGGAGAAAGTTCAACCTGAGCAACAGATCACACCACCATCAGCCAGCCCTCCATCTGCTCCATCTGCTCACACTCAAAAATCTAAATCATCCAGCAGATCGAGCCAAACCCAAAAGAAGAAGAAGAAAACTGGATCCAGCTGGCCGTCTGCTCACATCAGACCAACTGGAGTGATCAACTGGGTCCCAGTTCACTTGAGAGATGGATGGGAAGGACTCAAGAATGCCTTCATCTTGTGCAGATACTTTCTGAAGGAACCTGCATACATTGATGGATCACCCAACGAAGCATTCAAACGCTATCTGGACATGAATGAAGCTAGTGATCTGGTAGAAGAGATCAGAAAGGCTGCAGCAAAAGCAAACATCCAGATCACTGCGCCGGAGAAAGAATTCAGATCATGTCCCACCATCCCAGGGACTGACCTGCCTGATAAAACTTTTCTGCTCACCTTCATTAATCAACTGGCAGAGAATAGAGGATACAAGGTGGATGCAGAAGACCCGGATTATATAAGAATCAGAGAAGGCATATACGAGAGTGTCCAACTCATCTCGGATGAGACCAGAGCGAAGATGAAGAGACAACAAGAAGAGAGTAGAAAGAGCAGATAGCTATATGTTCTCCATATCTTTATGATCTGCATTTCTTACCTTTTGTCATAAAATATCCTAAACGTTATAAACTTAATAACGATCAATCATCAATCTGGTTATCAGACCAGATCACTTTTAAGAGCTGATAGGATATTACTGTAAAGTGTGGTTTCGACATCATCAAAAAGGGGGAAATTGTTGGGAACCCTAAGTAATTCAGTTTTGATGATGGTCTTTCGAAACACACTTAGTTATCTTAGAATTTAAACTGTTCTACGTGTTAAACAGATCACTAGAGATAAAGTGAATCTTGTTATGGAACAGATTAGGAGATGACTTGAAATGTAAAGGAAATATTCCTATAGAAGTCAATCTCAACTTAGTATAGGATGAAGGTCAAGATTTCATGCCAAAAGGAATCGATCTGCTGTAACAGACAGCGACTAGATCGATGACCAGATCGATGCCTACAGCGAGAAACCAGAACGATTGAGTCATCAATCCACCAGCTGACTTCATCCTACACATCATATGCTCTTGCCACGTCAAGATTAAAAGTCCATCCAACTGGGATTGGAAAGAAGATCTTCGGCTAACACATAGAAGGAAAGAGACCGTTAGCAATCTGCTTTCCATAACTCAAAGATTGAGTCAACCTTTCCTATATGGCAAGAACAGATATGATGGAAATCATTGATTGGCAATATATCATCTATCTCACACCAATCAACAACGGCTAGAATTTCAAATTCAATGCCTATATAGTTGAAGTTAGAGATCTGGAGAAAACAGAACACACACGCGAGCTATACTGTTGTCATACTTTCAAGCAATCAATCTGCTATCCAGACTTAGAGCTTCAACACTCTGTGATTCTACATCACACCAACCACCTCGATTCAAGTCTGTCTTATCGAGAGAAAGGAGATCACCCTGCTAGCTAGTAGTTTTCTAGTGGTAACGTAGAGGTAATCTGTTGTAAAGGGACATGACCCTCACTTCGTGCATAAGTATCACTCTAGTTGTGATTGATACTTGTGACTTGCTCTCCACGAGTATAAAGAAGCAGAGTATCCTAGTAGTGGATAATCTGGTAGTGGATAATCTATCTGCATATCGATCTGTCTAGTCATCTACCAAGCAATTTTTATATAGAATAGCTTGAACTCTCTATTAACCTGTCAAGTAAACTGAAAAGTTTGTATTTGGTGTATTCCCCCCCCCCCCCATACACCAAAACCTTGCTCTTTCGGGACCAACAGTAATGCTGCATTATGAACTCTTTGACCAAATTATTCCATTGAGCTGCCTTCTTGGAATTAATCCATGTAAGGTTTTGAGGGTCAGTCAATTGGAATTTTTCAAAGAATTTGAATATTGGATTTGAGGACACTTCTTCTTCTTCAGCTGGAGATTCAATCTCGTCGTCTATGGCACCAGTCTTTCCTTGCCTTTGCTTCTCAGCCCTCCATAGTTTTCTAAATTCTTGGTCAGCGATCTGCTCCGCCGTGCACCCATCCAAGAACATCTCTTCATTTTCATCATCCTCCGTCATAACTTTCTTACCTTTTCGATCAGCTGCCTGTTTGGCCTTTTCTTCATTTTCTTTTTGCAACTGCTTTTTGATTTGAGAGGGAGCAGCGGGCTGTTCTTTCTTCTTCTCTTCCCCCTTTTCGACATCAGCAATAAATTCTTTAGAAATAATAAGTCGAAGGGAAGCGATTTCGTCATGCAGTGCTTTGAACTGAGCTTCAGAATTTTCTTTGTATTGGAGGAATGCAGAAATATTGCCATTGACTTCATTGAACTGCTTAGAAGCATCTTTGATATGAGATCCAAAATTGACAGCCGGTGCGCTGTGGGTGACTTTCATGTCGGTGATTGATTTATTGATTATGAAAATTTCATTTCCAGTGGCAACATCTTCTTCTTTCAAGGCCTCTGGCAGCTGGGCTTTGAGTAGTGTGGGTAAAGAGGTTTTAACCACAGCTGGAATTGTGGTTTTCTACATATCTTCATATTGTTTTTCCACATGCTTTTTAACTTCCTCAACCATCCTCCCTCCAGCTTCATTCATTTTCACTTCAAAAGTTTTGGCTTCCTCTTGAAGGGCAGCAATCTTGGTGTTCGTTTCTTCCTTGAATTTGTCAAAAACTTCTCGGTCACTGTCCAAAACCTTATGCAGCTCGCTTGATAATTTTGAATGAGCGAGTTGGACATTATTTTCAACCGTGTGGAGGGCGCTCTCAGCAGCAGAGAAAACAAAATTTGCTAAGGCAGCAGATCGATTATTGATTCTTTCGTGAATGAGTGCGTTGAGTTGATCTGCTATCATGTGGGAACCTAGGTTGGCAGAGAGTAATTCCTCCAAATTGTGAGGTTGGAAACCATCTGGTGTTGTGCCATGAGTGTAGATTTCTTCTAAATGTTCATCGACAGCTTGATCTTCAATTTGTGTGGCAGATGGTTCCAAGATTGATGTTGTTTACTCCATCACAGCAGATAGTTCGCCCTTATGGATTGTATCAGCGGGCTGGGATGAGGGTGTGTCAATAAGCTTGTCTGTCTTATCAGCTTTCTCTTCAAAATTGAATATTTCATCAAAGTCAGCCGATTGTAAGTCCACAGCTAGGTTGTAAAAGTCTTGTTCTGTAGAATAGAGAGGAGCAAGATCGACATTAATTTAGAGAGACAGCTTCCTCCTTCATCTTGGTCAAGACGTATGTGCTAAAGTACTGACGGGCGTCAGGCACATCAAGAAATCCAAAATACTGAAGCAGCTTATTTTGTTCAGCCTTCAGCTTGCTGATGGAAAACAAGAGAAGGACTGCTTCCAAAATATAAAATTTGCAATCTCTTATTTCCAAATAAGTTTGAAATCGTTGGGCCATGTCGAATGTAGTTGGAGTTAGACGAATGCCAGGAAGAGATTGAAGCACCAGCTCAGTGGCTTTTTCTTTCAGCTGCTGGAAGAGTAATTGAGCTCCTTTTAAGCGTTCTTCAACATCATCAGCGGGCTGCTCGTGAGCGTCGATCCCTACCTCAGCTTCATTAATTTCTGGAGCAGATGGCTCCTTTGTGTGAGCAACAGTTTCTTCCAATTCATCCTCTAGATTGCGTGCAGTGGGTTTGCTTTTGGTTTTCCTTGGCTTCTTGGTTTCTTTGGCAGCAGCAGCTGGTTTGGGGTTACCAGCTGCCTTCCTCTTGGCAGGTCGTTCCTTTACCACTTCTTCTTGTGCTTGAGTAGCAGCGGCTTCACCAATTGTGGGTTTCCTTGTAGGAATCACCCATTCGGGATTTGAGTGTCCGACCCGAATCATTTCCTTTTTAATCTTCTTATCCGTGACCTTAAGAAAAATTTGAGATGCCACTCCTAAGGACATCTCCATTTGGTGTCGAGTCCTTGGTAGAATCCAATCTTGGTTAAACTCCACCGATTTATGCCATCTATCCCTTTGGAAAAATCCAGCAATAATGGTGCTTAGTTTTGTGGATAGGCGGAGAGGTCGTTTGACATTCAATCTGGTACAATTTCCATTGTTGTCTTGGCGAATGTCAATTTGCTGTTCTTCATCCACGATGAGTTTCAACAGCGATCTTGCCCAATTGACTTTTAGATTGAGTAAAACTGCAGCCACAACCTTGAGTTTTCCAGCTGTCATCGAGTCAAAAGTTCCTTGGTGTCCAAGAAACACCTTTTGCACGAAATCAAGGAGAAGGCGATAACTGGGTAGCATTAAAGATCGATTAAATGCTTTTCCAGTCCATTGGAATGGTTGAGCTAGGATTATGTCGAGAGCACTCTGGATTTGTGCATCCGTAACTTCTTCAATCACTATGTCTCCCTCATCGTCCAAATGATAGGTTTGAAGAATCATCTCAATCACAGTTGTCCTAATGTTTTCTTCCTTTGACTTTCCAACCGGTATTTCGACAGTGTATTCTTCGCGATCATCAACCATCCACGAACAATAGAATAAGGCAATCTGTCGTGGAAGGTAATAGTTGGGTTCTGTGGTGATTATCTTGTGAAACCCTAGAGAGAAAAGTATACTGATTAAGCGATTGAGGATATATATGGAAAACAACGCTTATTTGTTGGTAAAATGATGATTTAGCATAGATGGATGGTTAAATCCTAAGCAAATATACATACCACATAAAGAACACGTAGACACATATATATAAGCATCTTTGTAAGAAAAATCAAAATAAGAGCAATATGTGTAGTAAAAGCAAACATATATGATATTGAGGATAAGTGCAAGCTTGATGTCTAAACATGAGCAAGCAATGATTTTGCTGAATAGAACATCTAGGGTATGAAACCCATGATGTTCGAGTACAGCCTGAGGCTCTGGTGATATTCTTGCCTCAATAGAGTGCAGCATCTCCGACAAAGAGATCGGAGGTGTTTGTGAAGATGAGGAACTTGCTTCAGAAGCAGGCATTTCATGTATGATTGGAAATGTTTTTGTGAAATAAGAGTTGCAGAAGAGTAGTTCGAAAGCTCGAGTATAACAATGGCGGTTTAGGGTTTTATGAGAGGGAAAATTTGAGTGTGAGATGAACAGTCAAACACTTTTCTATTTATAAGGAAATAATGAACGGCACAGATTGAAACATATAAAAGTAGTGACAAGTAACGGTTGAGATTACTCCCTTGTTTAATGATTTGCCACCCAAAAGAACATGAAGTTCATACGCCATCGATTTGTGCATTTATGGTAGTCACATCGTTGTCTTGATACACTAATCGAGGTCTGCAACATTAAATGATTTGTTCTTTTATTCGTCACTTTTCTGACATATAGGCGTTCGAGATTACCTAGCAATTTAAAAGTATTTATAACCAATCATTAGAATTAAATAATCAAGGAGTTGGAGAAATGAATGAACTTGATTCCACCTTGATTAATGGAGCTTGATTCCCCCTTGATTAATGCTCCAGCAGATCATTTTCATGGTTGAACGATCTGCTTTAGTTGTTGGTGATAGCTAGCTGCTGTGATGCACTTTGTGTAGCTAGCTGCTTTTCTTAGCAGATCGTATTTACTTTGAACGATCTGCAATATTTGTCATTCAAAGTGGAAGCAGATCGTTCTTAATATATAAATAACGATCTGCTATTCTTGACATCAGCAGTTGGCAGTCTATTTTTACTTTCATGCAGTCTGCAGCTTTTGAGGATTGGCAGCATGTCGTTTTTATTCTTTGAACGATCTGCTCCGTGTTTTTGACTAAACAGCAGGCTGTAAAGGTTTAAAGTAATACATGTTATTGATTTTGAAATTAAGCACAAGTTTAACAGCACATTAAAACTTAGTAAATAAGTAGCTAGAATTGAGGGTGTGATAACAGATAGCTTTTTACCACCAGCTAGCTATTATCAACACTTGTACCAATTTCAAGATTTATTAATCCCAGTTTTCCACAAAGCATTTTGAATCTGTCTTCGGGTAATGCTTAATTTTGTGAGAATATCAGCTCGCTGCACATCCGTGTGAATTTTCTCTATCTTGATGTTCTTCTTTTCAACATGATCACGAACAAAATGATGACGAACATCCACATGTTTACAGCGAGTGTGTAGAACAGGATTTTGCGTGATGGCAATTGAGCTTGAGCTATCGCAAAATATGGGCACACCATCTATGTAGACTTCATAATCTTTAAGTTGCTGTTTGATCCACAAAATTTGTGCTGTGCAACTCCCTGCAGCCATGTACTCTGCTTCTGTTGTTGAGGTTACAACCGAAGTTTGCTTTTTAGAGAACCACGAGATGAGCTTGCTTCCAAGAAATTGACAAGTCCCAGATGTGGATTTTCTATCAAGCTTGCAACTAGCATAATCAGAATCAGAGTAGCCAGTTAATTCAAAATTATCATCACAAGGATACCATAAACCTATTTCAATGGTCCCTTTGAGATAACGCAGGATTCTTTTGGCTGCTTCCAAGTGGGATTCCCTTGGGCTAGCTTGATACCTAGCACAAACACCAACAACAAAAGTAATATCAGGTCGACTTGCAATTAGATATAAAAGTGATCCGATAATACCACGATACTGTTTTATATCCGTAGTTTTTCCAAGTACATCAGGACCAATCTGTCCATTAGTTTGCATAGGGATTTTTCCTGGTTTGCAATCTTTAACTCCAAACTTTGTGATGAGATCGTTGATATATTTGGATTGATTGATTAGAATCCCATCAGCAGATTGTTTGACTTGTAAACCCAAGAAGAAGTTCATTTCCCCCATCATTGACATCTTGTACTTGTCCTGCATTAGCTTGCTAAATTTGTTACAAAGGAATTCAGATTTGGATCCAAAAATAATATCATCAACATAAATTTGGACCAAAAGGATATAGTCTTGAACTTTGATGGTGAATAATCTCTTGTCAACTGATCCTCGTTTGAATCCCGATTGAAGTAAGAATGTAGACAGTGTCTCATACTAAGCTCGAGGAGCTTGTTTTAGTCCATACACTACTTTAGCTAATCAGTACACCTTGTTTTCATCTTCAACTTCAAAATCAGGTGGTTGTTCCAAATAGACTTCTTCTTCCAGAATACCATTTAGAAATGCACTTTTTACGTCCATCTGGAATACTTTGAAGCGTTGAAAGGCTGCATAAGCAAGAAACAATCTGATAGCTTCCAGTCGTGCCACGGGTGCGAAGGTTTCATCAAAATCGATTCCTTCTTGTTGACAATATCCCTTGGCGACTAGCCTTGCTTTGTTTCTCACCACCTCGCCTGTTTCATCTCTTTTATTTTTGAATATCCATTTGACTCCAATCACACCTTGATGATGAGGTCGATCCACTAAGTACCACACATCATTTCTCTTGAATTCATTTAACTCTTCTTGCATGGCATTGATCCAATCTACACTTTGCAAGGCTTCTTCGATGTCTTTAGGTTCGGTGTGAGCAAGATAGCAGCTTAGTAATGCGCTTTCTCCATGCATGCGTCTCGTTTTGACTCTATCTGTTGGGTTCCCAACAATGAGATCAGATGTATGGCTATCTACCCATCTTCTTCGTCTTTTCATTTCATCCGCAGATACTTCGATTTCCATTTCATCAGGTGGATTCTCGAATTCAGGATGATCTATGGTAGGTAGAACAAAGAGATCGTCAGTGTTTAAATCAATGCTTGATACTTCATTTACCAATTGTTGAACAAATGGTTGTTGAGTTGAGGGAGGGGGAGATTGAGTGTTTTGTTCATCAACAGATGGTTGAGAATGTTCAAGTGAGGTTCCCCCTTCATTTGTTCCCCCTAGATGAGAGAGTTGTCCATCTGTTCCCCCTTGCTGTGGCTTTTCTCCAGCAGGTTGATTATTAGCTTCTTCTTCATCTTCATCTCTTCGTGGACTCCATAGAAAAATGTCATCGATGAGTCTATCTGTGGAATTTCTCAACGTTGAGTAAGAGAGATCATCTTTTGAAGAAACGCTATCTGTTCCTGAAACTTCAAAATTGGCTTCATCAAAAATAACATGTGGTGTTACTTCCACAACAAGGGTTCTTTTATTAAAAACTCTATAAGCTTTACTGATCTCAGAATATCCCAAAAATATTCCTTGATCACTTTTGCTATCAAATGTTTTTAATTGAATTTTCCCATTGTTGTGAATGTAACATTTACATCCAAATGATCTAAAGTAAGAGATTTGAGGCTTCCTGTTGTTCCACAGCTCGTATGGAGTTTTCCCATGACGTTTTGTCACAACAGATCGATTTTGAGTATAGCAGGCTGTGTTGACTGCTTCTGCCCAGAACTTCTTTGGGAGATTGATTTCATTTAACATAGTTCGGGCAGCCTCCTTGAGTGATCTGTTGCGCCTTTCTACTATCCCATTTTGTTGTGGTGTACGAGCTGCTGAAGTTTGATGTTGAATTCCCATTTTTGAGCAGTATCCTTCGATCATGTGATTGATGAATTCGGTTCCACGATCAGATCGAATTGTTATGATGGATGTCTCCTTTTGATTTGAAAGTTTGTTGAGAAGATCTGGCAGTTTCTCCAGAGTTTCCTTTTTTCTTGAACATAAACACAACCCAAGTAAATCTAGAGAAATCATCAATAACAACAAGAGTATACTTTCTACCGTTTACACTTAATGGAGATACAGGTCCAAAAAGATCTAGATGTAGAAGTTCCAATATTCTTGAAGTGGAGTGAGCTGCCTTTGTAGGAAATGATGCTCTTGTTTGTTTTCCTACTTGGCAAGCTTCACATATGTGGTCTTTGTCATATATTTGATTAGGTAGACCTTCAACCAGATTGTCCTTCACCAGCTTGTTGATTGTTTTGAAGTTCAAGTGGCTTAACCGTTTGTGCCATAGACAGCTGTTCTCTGTACTTGATTTTGTTACTAGACAAATTTCAGATTGATCGTTCCATTGTACAATGTACAACCTGTCCTGCAAAATCCCAGTAAGAAGAACTTCTTCTCCTTCTATATTTTTGACAAGACACTCGTTAGCTGTAAATTCTACTCTCTTGTTATTAGCACAAAATTGGCTAATTGAGAATAGATTATGATTTAAACCTTCAACATATGATACATTTAGAATTGTAGAGTTACCAACTTGAAGATCACCATAACCCTTTGTATATCCTTTTGAATTTCCTCCCAAGGTAACATTTGGTCCAGTGCTCTCCTTGTAGTTGATTAACAAATCTTTGTTGCCTGTCATATGTTTGGAGCATCCGCTATCAAGTATCCATATTGTGCCCCGAGCGGTGTGCTTTCTTCTCATCGATCTCCTATCCTGCAATGAAAGTTTATTTAGCTACCCTACTGAATGAGGGTGCTTTGTTAGTAGACATAGTTCCTTTTGTAACCCAAATTTGTCTAATAATAGTAACATTCTGTGAAGGTCTGATTTGTTTGCCACTAAAGTCGATGTACACAACTTTCTTCTTGGCAGGTGGTTGATTAGACACTTGTTTCCTAGGAGCAGTTGGTTTGTAGGGAACAGACGGTTGTCTCGATCTATTCTCGTGCAGTTGCTTCTGGCTGAATAGATTGGGTGCTCGCTGATGATAATTTTGTTGAGCAGATTGATCAAACTTTTGAGCACACTGCTTCCTTTGTTGAAACCCAACCCCTTGAGTGGTGAATTTGTGTTGTGGCTGGCTTTGATTCTTGATCAAGATAGCTTGAGGTTGTCTTGCATTATTGTTGAGATTCACTATCTTATCTTTTCCCTTCTCTTTGACAAACTTTCCTTTTGGTGTACCTTTGTCAACTCTGTCAAATCCTAATCCAGTACGATCTGCAGCTCTTCTTTGCATGTTGTTGATGAGTTGAATCCGGTCCTCCTTTTTGTGCATTGAGTGATTTATTATGGCACTTAAGTCATCGACCTTTCATTGTGCGGAAGCTTCTCGATCAATGAGATCAGAAATCTTGGCATTCAAAGTGTAATTTTCTTCGCTCTTGCTTTTGAGTTGCTTAAGTAGAGCGTTTTCCCTATCATTGAATGAGCTGCTGATTTCCTTCATTTCCTGAATAGTGTTTGCCATTCTTCCATTTTCCTTTATTGCATGTTTGAACATCTTGTTCAATCTTGCATGATCTTCCATGAGTTTGGTGAAGTTTTCAATGGACAGATCGTCTTCACCATCTTCATCTATCTCTTGTTCGTCACCCGAGTCATACAAAGGTGAGTTAGAAATAGGAGAGGAATAATTATTTTCTACCTCATTGTTGTCGAGTCCGTTGTCATGACCCATGAGGCATTCATCCCATTCGAGGTCCAGCTCGTTAGCCATAAAGGCTTCATCGTTCTCAGACGAGCTGTCGGTAAAAGTGCTTGGAGCAGTTTGTTCTTCAGCAAGCATGGCCTTACGTTGTTCTTTAAGCTTTTTATCTCACTTGCTTCTTAGCTCTTCTCTTTCTGCCTTGGAGATATCGGGGCAGTCTGTTTTGAAATGACCTTTCCTACCACATTTAAAACAGGAAAATTCAGATAGGTCAACTTTAACATATGAGGTAGATTTTACCTCATTCCTTCTCTCAGGTCGATCTCCAGATCGATCTATTCCTTTGAAATTTCTGATGTTATCTTTGTAGAGTCGTTTGTATCTGTTTGCCCTAAGTTCCATCTTTTGGAATCGTTGGGCCATGAGCGAGTATTCCTCGAAGTAGTTCTTGGTGGGGTAATTTTCATCATCTGAACTAGATGAATCTTTTACTATCACAGCTGGTGGAGATTTCTTTTCCACCTCCTTTTCTTTTTGCTTTGCTTTGAAGGCAGTTTCTTTTTCCTTAGTTCCTGCAACAGATGGTTTGCTAGAAGAAGGATTAGATTCACCATGAATACGATTGATTTCGTACTCATTGCCCGTTAGTAAATCGAATAAAGCATCAATAGTAAGAGAGTTGAACTCTGGCATCATGGGATGCATAGCAGAATATATTTCCCAGCTAGCAGGTAGAGCTCGGATAATTTTGAAATTCTTTTCACGCTGTGTGTATTTGTCTTTGTCAATGGCGTCAATCTCAATCAGGATTTCAGTGAACCTGTTCTTCATTTGAGCAATGGTTTCTCCTTGCTTCATCTTAAATTCTTCGTATTTGTTACAAGCTATGGACAGCTTGTTTTCTTGAATCACGTCGGATCCCATGCTTATTTCTCGCAGCACATCCCACATCTCTTTAGCTGTTTTGAGACGTCGGATTTTGGCCAAGTAGATTCCTCTTACTGTGCTTGAGATTAGACCTTTAGCACAGTCGTCTAGACTTGCTTCTTTCTTTTCCTCTGTTGTGTAGTCATCCATGTCTTTTTCCTTTTCGACTAGTTCAACGGTGGGAGTGGGTCCAGTTCCATCTTTTATCTCAGCAGAATGTTTGTGCATGATTTTGATTGGACCATTGGTGATAACTGACCACATCTTGATATGATGAGCTCTAAGACACATTTCCAGTCTAAAGCTCCAATCTTCATATCCAGCAATAGAGAAATCCTCACAAGCCCTAGCCATTTGTCCTTCCATAATTTCAAGGTAGATGGTTAAATAAATGCAAGTGCAATATGCTGTGAAAACGTTTTTAAGATCTATCCAAGATGACCACACAGAGATAATCTCCTGTGAAATAGAAACAATGGTCAAGATGGACCACTCCTCTGATACCACTTGTTGGTCCCGAAAGAGCTAGTTTGGTGTATGGGGGGGGGGGGGGAATACACCAATTCAAACATTTTAGGTTTACTTGATTCAAATATAAGTATAAGGCTTAAGCACACTTAAAGACTAAGATAGCTTAGGGTAGAAAGACAAATCTTCTTGTTAGGAAGATTTATTCTTGCTCAAATAATACCTTATATGTGAAAGCAGTAATCAAGAATATCAAATACAGATTTAAACTTGATTAATGTTGTGTGCGGAATATGGTGGTTAATGCTCTTTGTAATGAGTAAAACGTTTTCTTCCTTGAGGTGATTAACAATCCAGATTTAAATGTAAGAGTATGAAGAAGATGATAATGAAGTAAAACAGAAATAAAGAACACAAGCAGTTAACGTGGTTCAGGATAAACTGTCCCTACGTCCACGGCTCGATCAAATCTAGATCGAATAACTTAACTAGCTTTCTCCTTTCTTTTTACTCGTTGAGTACGAGCCACGAGAATTATCAAAACTAGATAACTTCTTGTGATTACAAATCTTCTTCCTAAGATTGAAAACTACAATTTAGGAATACAACTGGATCAAAACTAGATCCTAACTTTGGGTTTTGGTAAAAACAAATTTCCAAAAAGTAAATCTTCAGAATAATAAACACAACAGAGAATTCTTGAAGGTTGGATGTGTTTAGAGCTTTGAGAGCTTGAAGATTTTTGAGCAGAGTAATTGCAGGTTAATCGCTTCAATTCTCGTTCTTCTTTCTGGAGGTGAAGGTGGAATTTATAGCCTCAATGAAGAAACTATCCGTTGGAGACGAAGATGTCCTTCCCTCATTGCATTAATGGCAGTATTAAATGCATGGCAGGGTTGTTGAGACACGCGCTGCCACATGAGAGTTGTTTCCACCTTTCACGCGATTTCCCAATGTATTGCCATACTGGGAATGATTCACCGTACTGGAATTTTGATATCCTTGTACTTCATTCCTTAAAGTATGCCTTTGATGTGACAATACACCGAGTGGTTGACTTATGACAAATTTAGGTATGTCGGCAGTCCACCATAGTTACTGTGAGGAGCAACTTGAATTTGATGAATTGACAGTTCGCTGTCCATCGAGTTCTAACTCCATCTCTTTGGTTCTCCACTTTTGAGTTGTAATGACCAGATTGTTTTTGAACCAAACAATCTGCCGTTTGTGATATCAGCGGGACCAACAAGTGGTATCAGAGCGAGGTTCAAACGACCATTATTTTGTTTCACAGGGATAAAACCTGCGTGGTCAACTTGAATAGATCTAGGAAAACCTTTTTCATTCACGTGCATACTATCTGCTATGGAATCATCTGTTATCAGGGCATGCGAAGAATTCTCCATCCAAGGTTACAGAGAGTGGAGCTTCAGAATCAAAATGTGCCTCAAAGCACATCACTGCTTGATGTGGAAAGTAATCGAAGAAGGACCATTGACAATCACAGAAGAAACTACTCGTATCACTGATACAGGAGTAGTCAAAGAATCTGTGATAAAGGATCCCAGAAAATACACCTCTGAAGAAAGGAGAGAAGCAAATCTTGATGACTTTGCCAAAGGGATCATCTCCAGCATGGTCAAAGGCATACATCTGGCTAAAATCGAAGATCTGGATACTGCCAAAGAGATGTGGGAAGCCTTAAGAGACCTAGCCCTAGGATCTGAAGTAATGATTGAGAACAACATGTGTCTTGCCTGCAACAAATATGATGAATTCAAAATGAAACCAGGAGAGACAATAGAGCAGATGAAGATGAGATTCACTGGAATCCTCCTTGAGATATCTGCATTCAAAAAGAACAAATATACTCAAAGGGAGAAGAACATGAAAGTACTTAGAGCACTTCCACCAAGCTGGGAGATCTATGCTGCAATGCAACCCCTTCGTGCAGACTTTAATGAATTGTCCACTGAAGCCTTATTTGATCACCTTGAAGGTCATGAGTGTGACATTCAAAGAATTCGAGGACCAGATCATCTGTCCAAAAAGGCAGAAAGTAGCTCGAAGAAAGATAAAGAGGTAGCCTTCAAAGCGAAGAGCAAACCAGATGATCTTTCTGAGCCTGCTACTCCAGATGAAGAGAGAGGCTATGACAAACTCTTAAAAGAGTTCGCAATGATCGCCAAACAAATGGACAAATTGGAGACCAGATCGAAGAAATACAGACCCTTCTACAAGGATAACAAGAAAAATTTCTATAAGAAGCATGACAATGATCGATCTGATGACAAGAATGAATCCAACAAGCAGACTACTAAAACAACAAAGACCTCTAGCTCTACAAATTACACTTGCTTTGAATGCGGCAGAACAGGTCACTTCAAAACAGATTGTCCTGATCTGTCCAGAAGCCAAAGAGAAGAACTAAGAGCTAAAAGAGACCGAAAACTTAAATATGAACGCAAAGCCATGATAGCTGAACAGAACTCAAGCAGCTCGAGTCATTTCTCAGATAGCTCATCAGAAAATGATGAAGCTTTCATAGCTGATGACAAAGAAAGCTGGAATGAATGCTATATGGGATTGGACAACGGTCTAGATGATGTTGAGGTAAATTCTTGCTACTCAAATTCCTCAAATAATAATAACGATCTTGAACAGGAAAGTGAAGATCAAGCAGAATACTCATGGGATGAAATAGACGAGATGTTCAGAAGTTACTCAAGCATCAAGAGATTGTTTAGAGAAGTTGTTGAAGAGAATGACAGATTAAAGAAAGTTGAGCAGACTCTAAGCACAGCAAACACACAATTTGTTGCTAAAATGAACGATTTGGAAGAACAGATCAAGAGAAAAGACAGTGAGATCCACTCACTTAATTCAAAAGTTAAGGATCTAGTTACCAGAAACAATGTTGCTGAGGTGAAGATCAAGAAAGGCAAGGAAATGATTTACAAAAGTGATGAACGTGCCAAACTGCTAATCAACATGCAGCAAAAAGGCACAACTAGATTAGGATATCCAGGTCACTCAGAAAAATCATCGGCAACCATAAGCTTTGTACCAGAAAAGAAGAAAATGCCAGATCAAGTGAAGGACTTGAAAAATAAGAAAGGTTATCCCCAGAAGATGATAATAAAAGATGCGAAGAACAGGCAGTATCATCAAACAAAGGGACAACCAGCTCACTACACAGAAACAGATCACCTTCAAAAAGCAAATGTCAACAGGACAAAAATTGTCAACAGGACAATACCTACTAAGAAAGGATTGAAGAAAGATGGAATAGAGAGATATCATCCATCTGAAATTCACTCTCTATCTAAAGTTGACAATGAGGGGAACATCATTACCTGCTATATTTCTGTTCCTAACCCTAGAATGTTCTGGATTCGAAAAGGAATATTTGCTAATAATCAAGCACTCAAACGTTGAAAGGGTAGCTAAGTTTGATTAATTGCAGGATCAAAGAACTGCAAGAAGGAGTAAGGTAGCAAGAGGAACAATCTGGATAATAGATAGTGGTTGTTCAAAACACATGACATGTGATAAGAACTTACTATCAGATTACATAGAGAAACCAGGACCACATGTCACTTTTGGATGTAATTCAAAAGGATATACCAGAGGGTATGGAAACATCAGAGTTGGCAAGACCACTATCACAAATGTATCATATGTTGAGGGTCTTAGTCACAATCTGTTTTCTGTAAGTCAGTTCTGTGCTAACGGTAATCAGATTGTTTTTGATACTAACAACTGTCTGGTGAAGAATAAGGAAGGAGATGAAATACTTCTTACCGATAAACTGCAGGATAGATTATACATTGTCCAGTGGACAAATCAGATCGAGACCTGCTTAGTCACTAAGACTGTATCAGAAACCAGCTAGTTATGGCATAGGAGATTAAGCCATCTAAACTTCAAGTCAATCAACAGGATTGCCTAGGAAAGGTTAGTGGAAGGACTACCAGATCAAGTGTATGATAAAAATCACATATGTGATGCTTGTCAAGCTGGAAAGCAAACCAGATCATCATTTACAAGCAAAACAGCTCACTCAACATCAAGGATACTGGAGCTGTTACATCTTGATCTGTTTGGACCAGTCAAGCCACTAAGTATAAATGGGAGAAAATACACATTGGTAATCATAGATGATTACTCAAGATTCACTTGGGTCATCTTTCTGTTAAAGATTCACTTGGGTCATCTTTCTAAACAAGATCACCAAACAAAAAGAGATGAGTATAACCTCTATCAGAACAGATCGAGGAACAGAATTTCTCAACTAGAAGATTGAAGCATACTGCAACAAGATGAGAATCACTCATCAAACATCTGCTGCTCGAACTCCTCAACAGAATTGAGTTGTTGAGAGGAGAAACAGATCACTCAAGGAAGCAGCTCGCACAATGCTCAATGCAACCAATCTACCAAAGAAATTCTGGGCAGAAGCAATCTACACAGCCTGCTACACTCAAAACAGATCATCCATTACACTCAGACATGGAAAGACACCATATGAGATATAGAACAGCAGAAAGCCTAAGATTTCTTATTTTCGTACTTTTGGCTATTTGTGTTACACACACAATAATGGGAAATCACAATTGAAAACTTTTGAAAGCAAAACTGACCCTGGAATATTCTTAGGATATTCTGATGTTAGTAAGCTTATCGAGTTTACAATAAGAACTCTCATATTGTGGAGGTAACACCTCATGTTGTTTTTGATGAGTCTACTGTTGAGTACAGGTCACTAGATGAAAAGCAGACAGAAAATCAGGTGACTACCAGAAGGATGAATGAACTATTACTTGAAGATATTCTTATCTGGAATTCAAAAAGTGAGGATGAAGAAATTGTCGCTCCACCTGTTGCTGAAGAAATCATACAGCAAGGGGGAACATCACAACACAATCTGGATGAAAACAGATCATCAACAGAAGACAATGAAACAATTATTACAAATGATGATCAACATGAAAATCCAAATCCAGAAAAAAATCCAGATGAGAATCCATTTCAAACTATAGCAACAACACACCCTGAATTTGAGGAACCAACAGATCAACCTGATCCTGAAATATCTGATGAAGAGATGACCAGGAGAAGGAGATGGATACAAGATCATCCACCAGAACAGATCGTTGGGAACCCATCAGATCGTGTGAAGACCTGAAGAATGCATGGAGAGAGTGCATTGTTAAGCTGTTACCTCTCTCGTATGGAGCCATCTGATGTTTATGAAGCACTTCAAGATGCAGATTGGATAACAGCCATGCAAGAAGAACTCAATGAGTTCAAAAGGAATGAAGTCTGGTATCTCGTGGACAGACCCAAACACCAAGGTGTGATTGGTGTAAAATGGGTGTTCAAAAATAAACGAGATGAGAATGGTGAAGTAGTCAGAAACAAAGCCAGATTGGTAGCTAAAGGCTATAATCAACAAGAAGGCATTGATTTTGATGAAACATTCGCACCAGTAGCCAGATTAGAAGCTATAAGGCTATTTCTAGCATATGCTGCTCACAAACGGTTCAAGGTATACCAGATGGATGTCAAAAGTGCTTTCCTCAATGGTATCCTTGAAGAAGAAGTATATGTGGAACAGCCACCTGGATTTGAAGAGGCAGATCCAGATTAGAAAGTATACAGACTGACTAAAGCAGTCTATGGTCTAAAATAAGCCCCTAGAGCTTGGTATGAGACCTTATCAAGTTTCCTACTAGAATCTGGATTCAGAAGAGGATCTGTTGACAAGACTCTGTTTATCATCAAAGTCAAAGAAAACATTCTCTTAGTCCAGATCTATGTAGATGATATCATCTTTGGATCTCAATCTACCTATCTGTGTGACAAATTTGCAGAACTTATGAAAAATAAGTACCGAATGTCCATGATGGGAGAAATGAGCTTCTTTTTAGGTTTGTAGGTCAAGCAGCTACCAGATGGTATTTTCATTAATCAGACAAAATACATCAACGATCTGCTGACCAAATTTGGGTTGAAAGAGAGTAACCCAGTAAAAATCCCAATGCAGACCAATGGGAAAATTGATCCAGATCCAGAAGGAAAACCAGCTAACATTACTCAATACAGAGGGATCATAGGATCACTACTATACCTAACTGCCAGTCGACCTGACATCACATTTGCAGTAGGTGTATGTGCAAGATATCAAGCAAATCCCAAAGAGTCTCACATGGAAGCAGCTAAGAAGATATTAAGATATCTCAAGGGAACAGCCCATGTAGGATTATGGTATCCATGTGAAGACAATTTTCAGCTAACTGGATACACTGACTCAGATTATGCTGGATGTAAACTGGACAGAAAGTCAACATATTGATTATAAGGAACAACTGTATTATAAAAGGAGAAGATCGTTAGATATACGATCTGTATTATTTTTATAAAGTTATCCTGGACATATTGATCACTACATCAATAAGTATGTGTTCATTGTAAACAACTAGTTAAATTATTTAGGAACAAATCACGTTGGTTTGACGATCTGTCCCTAATCATGCAGCTAGTTGTCCTTTATACTTGTCATGGTTTTAGAAATCATTTCATCTAGGATAAATTTTATCAGATCAACATTGTAAAAAGGGAGTTTGTGGTTTCAAACTCACTTATAGGAACGATCTGCATTCTATAGATTATGTAGAACAACTACAAATGTAAAAGAACAGGTGGTCAAAAAAACCATCTGTCCTATAGAACTAGTTGTTATATAGTATAGGATCTATGAAGACTTGAACCATCTCAAGTAAACGTTCTTGGAACCAACAAATCGTTTAACCCAGTCTCATAGCTCGCTATTACAACAATAGATCATTTTCTAAATGATCTGTCACAAATCTAGATTGTTGCATGAATCAAGATAGACTGAAGAATTGTTGGGAACCCTTCACAAAATTTAGTTTTGATGATGTTCTTTCAAAACACACTTAGAATTATATTATGTTCTGTTTGCTAGATTCAACTTTTTCTACATGTACCAGATCACTATGTTGTAAAGTAAATTTGATAGAGAGGAAGTCTTAGACCAGGTTAGCTGATGACTTAAAGTGTAAAGGATTCTGTCTTATAGAAGTCATCAGGTTAGATAGTCTCATGTTTGAAGAAGCAAACCAGCACACCAGGAAGCAAACAGACGATCTGTTCATAGGTCAGTCAATCTGATTATAAGAAATTTGATCCAACTATTGTCAACATTCCTCAGAGCAAGTTCTGTACCAGACCATTTTTGGACCAAATTGGACTTGATCCGGTTGACCAGATCATCTCTTTAAGAGTGAACCTATTCTGGAGTAGATCACCTAAGTCATCTGGTACACGTTCTGTTACTGGATGCACTTAGAATGAATCTCATCTCATTTGCTACATCATCTAATCTTATGGAGAAGGAAAGTCTGTCAATTAGATATCAAGAATGAAAGGAGAATCAATTGGAGCTTGAAGAAAGGAAAGAGATCAATTAGCTATCTGCTTTTCATATCATCAGAGATTCGATCAACCATTTCTACAAGGCAAGAGGATATATTATGGGATTCATATCTCTTCACGCCAATCAACCCCAACGGTTAGAATTCAAAATTCTACACCTATAAAAGCTTGGAACAACATCTGGAAGAGTACACACGATATACGATTATCACGCAAGCAAGCTGAAACTCTGCCAAGAAATCAACTCAACTATTGAAGCATTCAATGAGGAGATTTCATAATCCAGATCGTGTTCAAACTCGATTCAAGTCTATCTTATCGAGAGGACGAAGGAAGATATTTTCGCTAGCTAGTAGTTTTCTAGTGGATTAACGTGAAGGTACCTTGTAGCAGATTTATCTACAAGTTGTAAAGGGACACGACCTTTAGTCGTGCATAAGTTTCACTCTAGTTTGATTGGAATTTGTGGCTCATTCTCAGCGAGTATAAAGAAGAGAGTATCCTAGTAATGGATAACCAATCTAGTTTTGATTGGACCGTGGACGTAGAGGGTTTCCCAAACCACGTAAAAACAATTGTGTACTTTACCTTACGCATTTTACATTTCAGTTGTTTATTCACTAACTCTGCACTCGCATTCAACTTTAATATCCTTAATCAATCTGTTAATCGATCTAGTTAATATTTTTCAAATGTTTTCTAATAAGAGAAACATCCTAAGTCCACCATATTTCGAACACTACGCTCTGTTACATAACAAGATCACTCTTGCTATCCGCCTAGTCTAACTCATAAGAGAAAACTTGCCTGGACAGATCACTAGTCGATCTGGTATGTCAATCTGAGAAATCTCCCTTCGAGAAAGTTTAATCTCTTTGATTAATTAGTCAAGTAAACTGAAAAGTTTACATTTGGTGTAACCCCCCCCCCCCCCCATATACCAAGCCTTGTTCTTTCAGGACCAACAAAAATGAAGAAAAATAATCAAAGTATTACTTTGGTATCAAACAAATTGACAGATCGTTGGAAACGATATGTTTGAGGAAATCAAACAAGTTGTCCCTCATATTAACTATAGTGGACTGCCGACGTACCTAAATTTTTCATAAGTTAACCACTCAGTGTGTTGTCACATCAAAGGAGATATTTTAAGGAATAAAGTACAAGGATATCATATTAATTGTACGATGAATCATTCTAGGTATGGCAAAGCACTGGGAAATCACGTGACTGGTGGTTACTTCATGCAATACAGGCAGCGCGTGCTTCTACAAACGTGCCATGCATTTAATTCAAAGTAGAAAGACTCTTCATCTTCGCCAACGGCTAGTTCCAGCAATGGCGACTATAAATACCACCATCACTTCCATATCTGAGTACGAGAATTCAAAAGAAAGAAAAAACCATTACTCTACTCAAAAATCTTCAAGCTCCCATTGCTCAAAAACACTCGAACATCTTAGAATTTTCTTGAGTGTTACCACCGCTTGAAGTTTGTATTTTCTGAAAAAATATTTTCAAAACCAAAGTTAGGGTCTAGTTTAGATCCAAGAAAATGTATTCCTTAGATTGTAGTTCTCAATCTTTGGAAGAAGAAGTGTAATCACGAGACAATATCTAGATTTGATATTTTCTTGTGGCTCGTACTCAACGAGTAAAAAGAAAAGAGAGCATAGTGAATTTTCGATCTAGTTCTTGATCGAGCCGTGGACGTAGGGACAGTTTATCCCGAACCACGTTAACTACTTGTGTTCTTTATTTTCTTATTTGTTTTGTTTCATCATCATCTTCATATCATATCTAAAATTGGTTTGCTAATATTGTGAGTAAAGAAAACTGTTTTCATCTTAAAAAAGAGCATTAACCACCAAATTCCGCACACAACTTAGTTTTAGTTTTAACCACCAAAAAAGCCTAAAAATTTGAATTGGTTTATTCCCCTCCCCCAACAAGTGGTATCAGAGCAGTGGTCCATTTTAGCCATTGTTTTTGTTTCACAGGAGTTAATCTCTGTGTGGTCATCTTGGATAGATCTAGGAAAACGTTTTCACTTCATAGCATTTGCATTTATCTAATCCTCTTCTTGAGTTATGGAATGTCAAATGGTTCGAGCTTGCAAGGACTTCTCCATCGCAGGATATGATGGCTGGAGCTTCAGAATTGAGATCTGCTTGAGAGCTCAACACATCAAGATGTGGAAAGTTATCACAGATGGACCTATCAAAATTATGCACCGATGCATCACTAAAATCAAGGATGGAACTGGTCATGTTCCATCTGTTGAGATTGTCGAAAAGGAGAAAAGCATGGACGACTACACAACTGAGGAAAGAAAATAAGTTGGACTTGATAATTATGCTAAAAGCTTAATCTCCAGTACATTTAGAGGTATTTATTTGGCCAAAATCCGACATCTCCAAACTGGAAAGGAGATGTGGGATGTACTCAAGGCAATCAGTCTAGGATCAGATGTAATACAAGAAAATAAGTTGTCTATAGCTTGAAACATATTTGAAGAGTTCAAAATGAAACCTGGAGAAACCATCTCACAGATGAAGCACATGTTCACAGAAGTACTCATAGAGATTTGCAATGATTGACAAGAATAAATATTCTAAACGAGAGAAGAATTTAAAGGTCATTCGAGCTCTACCTGCAAGTTGGGAAATCTAGTCCGCCGTGCATCCTATGATGCCAGAGTTCAACTCCCTAACTCATGAATCTCTTTTCGATTTATTAACTGGAAATGAATACGAAATTAATCGTATTCATGGCTCATCTAATCCACCTTCGAGTAAGCCATTTGTTGCAGGTAACAAGGATAAAGATGAAGCATTCAAAGCAAAGGCGAAAGAAATGGCAAACGAAATTCCAAAACAAACTCCAAACGTTATTGTCAAAGAATCATCCAGCTTAGATGATGAGAATTATTCTACGAAAAATTACTTCGAGGAATATTCTCTCATGGCCAAGAGATTACAACGGATGGAAATTAGAGCTAACAAATACAAGATGCTCTACAAATGAAAACTATAGCAGAAAATTTAGAGGGAAAGATCGATCTGCTGATCGACCCAAACGAAAGAGTGAGGTAAAATCAACCTCATATGTTAAAGTTGACCTTTCTGAATTTTCGTGTTTCAACTATGTAGGAAAAGACACTTCAAGACGGACTGTCCCGACATATCAAAGGCAGTGAGAGATGAACTTCGATCTAAACGAGATAAAAAGCTTAAAGACCAATGAAAAGTCATGATAGTTGAAGAGCAAGCTACTCAAAGCCATATGTCGGACGACTCGTCAAAAAATGATAAAGCATTTATAGTTCTTGATAATGAAGAGGATGAATGAGGTAATGCTTCATGGGACATGACAACGGACTCGATAACCCAGAGGTAAACTGTTAAGATTCTATTTCTTCTAATCCACCTGTTTATGATTCTGGTGAAGAGGAAGAAAACGGCCTGTCAATGGATGACTTCACAAAACTCATGGAGGATCACGCAAGATTGAACAAATTGTTCAAACACGCAATTAGGGAAAATGGCAGGTGACAACCACCATCCAAGAAATGAAGGATATCAGCAGCTCATTCAATGACAGAGAGAATGCGTTGATGATGCAGCTCAAAAGCAAGAGTGATGAGCTTTACGCTCTCAATGCCAAAATCTCTGACTTAATAGACCGAGAAGCTTCTGCTAATAGTAGTGTGTGCAATGATTAATCTCTCGATGCACAAAAAGGATGATCGGATTCAAATGATCAACGATATGCAACGAAGGACAGCAGATTGCACTTGCCTTGGTTTTGATGGAGTGGATAAAGGACCTCCTTCTGATAAGTTTGCAAAGAAAAGGGAAAGGAAAAGGTGGTAAGTCTCAACATCAACAATCCAAGAAAACCTCAAGCCATCTTGGTAAAACAACATTCCAAGCAACAACAACAATTCCACTCACATAAGAAATATACAACACATGGAGTTGGATATCAACAAGTGAAACCACCTGCATATCAACATCAAAGACAAGCAGCAAATCAACAGCGATCTACTCCCCAACACAATAGAAGAAATCAACCACCTGCTCCAACTAAATAAAATTTGTTCAAGCCTTCTACACCCAAGAAGCAGAATGCTATATCTCAACCTTCTGCAAAACGAAAACAGATTGTATACAATGACTTCAGCGACAAATAGATCAGGCCGTCTCAGAAAGTTTCTATTATTAGACAAATTTGGGTTCCAAAAGGAACTTTGTCTACTGAAAAGCACCCTCTATCATTAGGGTAGCTAAGTAAATTTTCATTGCAGGATAGGAGATCGATGAGAAGAATGCATACGGGGCGCGGTATGGATACTTGATAGTGGATGCTCTAAACATATGACGTGCAACAAAGAACTATTAATCAACTACAAGGAGTGCATTGGACCAACTGTTGCCTTCGGAGGTGACTCTAAAGGCTATACAAAAGGTTATGGTGATCTCCAAGTTGGTAACTCTACTATCCTAAACATATCATATGTAGAGGGATTGAATCATCACCTATTCTCAATTAGCCAATTTTGTGCTAATAATAAGAGGGTAGAATTTACAGCTAACAAGAGAAATTTGGAAGGAGAAGAAATTCTTCTTACCGGAATTTTACAGGACATGTTATACATCGTACAATGGGATGAACAGATCGAAACTTACTTAGTGAAAAAATCCAACATTGAGACCAGCTGGTTGTGGCACAAACGTCTAAGTCACCTAAACTTCAAATCCATCAACAAGCTGGTGAAGGAAAAACTAGTTTCATTTTCAACAAAGGCATCCCACTCAACATCAAGAATATTGGAACTTCTACACCTCGATCTGTTTGGTTGTTTTCTAGATTTATGTGGGTTGTTTATGTGGGTTGTTTTCCTGTTTAAGAAAAAAGAGACCCTGGAGAAGCTGCCTGACCTACTCAACAAGCTATCCAACCAAAAAGGAACTTCGATCATTACTGTAATACCCCACACTTTTAAAGTTATTATTAATATTTTTGGGCAAGTTATACCGATAAAAAAAAATATGAATACGAATTGAATTATTTTTAGATGATTTTGAAACTAATGGATTTGATTTGGAATGTTTACAGGTTGTCCGACTTAGAGCGGAGATGTGCCCTAGCAAAATATACATTATTTTTATAAAATATTAGGAGATATTTAAGATAAATATCTATGATTTTTATAAAAAAAATAATAATAATATATATATCTAAGATTTTCTTAGTTGATAAGAATGTGATATAGATAGATATATATATATAGATATGTGTGTATGTGTGTGTAGAAGCATCCAAACTTTATCGTTTTCTCCTTTCATAACCATCATATACACGACTACACCTTCACCCTCACTCTCTTTCATTTTTTCTTCTTCTCTTCAAGAATTGGAGGTAATTCCTTTAATTATGTTCTTAATTAGTGATTATTGGTGTTTAATTATGTGTTTATGTGAGTATATATATGTATATGGTATGGAATTCATGGTTATGGTGAGTTGGGTTAGGGTTTGTGTTATGGAGGAAGGGCCGCCGGTGGAGGAAAGGCGGAGGCGGCAGCGGGGCTGCTGCCATGGTTTGTCGTTAATACGTCGGTGAAATCAAAAAATTAAATTTTTCCATTTTCGGCAGAAACAGGGCAGCAGGTTGTGAGTTGATTTTAGTCCGTTTTATTTATCCAAAACCCAGTATATTAGATACCATTTTAAAGGTCTTTTCGTCTTCTTTCCAACAAGATCTTCGGATTGTAATTCCGACATATAACGAAGGAGTTATAAGCCTCTAAAGTCAGAGTGTCGAGGTGTGCATTCTCTGTTTCTGGTGTCTGACCGAAGGTTGCGGGCTTAATTCTGTCTATTTTAATTATCCAAATCCCATAAAGTTCGGTACCATTTTAAAGATCTTTTCGTCGTCTTTCCAACGGTACCTTTAGATTGTAAATCGGAGTTCGGATGAGGGAGTTATGACCTGACGAATTTAGGGTGTCAATTCTACGCGCTGCGGGAGCTGCGCGAATTGAGTATAATTTCCGGCTTCAAATCGATGCCGAATCCAAAACATTTCTTTAGGATTTTTATAGTCCAATCATTATAATTTATACTCGAGGTTTTGTTTTTGGAAACCGATAAACAGAGTGTCCATAATTGACGTTGGAAACTTGTGATTTAAGTTCGGAATTTGGAAATTTGCATTCTATGTTTTATATTTTGAATTGAGAAATATTGCTTAACTTATATATGTAGAAATCAAGTTTTATATATGAGTACTAATTGTACGAGTTAAGCCATAATAAGTTTGTACTTTCAATGTGTAATAAGTTAAGTTTTTAAAGTGCTAGGCGACGCAACATCCAAGGCTCGAGGACGGACAACCAAGCAAGCACTACTACAAAAACGCTTATAGACAAGGGTTTTTAACCCTTGTCGTAGCCTGTCCGGGACCCTTG
>JAPKLX010000042.1:2442915-2495828 GCA_026898415.1 Leonotis leonurus | reverse complement strand
GTTAAAAACCCTTGTCGTTCCTATGTTGTCGTATGCCATTTTTCTTGAAGTGAAGTGAGAATTCTTTATGAAACATCGTCACGAGGTGGGGTTTACGCTATCTGTAAGTTGATGGTTATAATCATTGTTGTGTTTGTTGCATTCATATGAACTTGCCTGTGTGGCGTATTCTTGCATGTGTGGCGTATTATGGCCTGTGTGGCGAATTATTGCCTGTTTGGCGTATTGTTGCCTGTGTGGCGTATTATGGCCTGTGTGGCGAATCATTGCCTGTGTGGCGTATAAAGCACCCTCGAGGGAAGAGACTAGTCTCGCCGACAAGATAATCAAAGTTGTTCATTGTGCTATGTGACTTGCACAATTGGTTATAACTGCTTGCAGTGTATTCTCCACTGAGTGTGCTTGCATACTCAGAGTAGTGGTTCAACTGACCATTGTTTCTGTTTCAAAAGGTTAACACCTGCTTGTTTAACTTGAATAGATCTAGGAAAACTTATTTTCATTCACGTGCATTATATCTGTCATTATGGAATCTTCTGTCATTAGAGCTTGCGAGGAACTCTCAATCTAAAGATACAGAGAATGGAGCTTTAGAATCAAGACGTGCTTCAAAGCTCATCACTGCCTAATGTGGAAAGTAATAGAAGAAGGTCCATTGGCTATCTATGAAGAAAAGACTCACACTACAGACACTGGAGTCGTAACAGAGCAAGTTCTTAAAGATCCCAGAACATGCACTTCTAAAAAATGACATGAAGCAAACCTGGATGATTTTGCAAAAGGAATTATTTCTAGCATAGTTAAAAGAGTTCATCTGGCGAAAATCCAAGATTTGGATACTGCTAAAGAAATGTGGGAAGCACTGTGTGAACTCAGCCTTGGATCAGAAGACATGATTGAAAACAAGCTTTCGATGGCATGCAACAAGTTTGATGACTTCAAGATGAGACCTGGAGAAACTATTGATCAAATGAAGAACATGTTCATTGAAATTTTACTGGAGATATCTGCTTTCAAGAAAGTTAAGTATACCCAGAGAGAGAAGAATCTCAAAGTCATCAAAGCATTGCCACCTAGCTGGGAAATCTATGCAGTTATGCAACCACTAAGAGCTGATTTCAACATCCTCACTACTGAAGCATTATTTATCATCTAGTTGGTCATGAGTGTGATATGAAGAGAATTCATGGATCAGATCACTCATTTAGCAAGAAGAGTGAAAGAAACTCCAAGAAAGAAAAGAAGGTAGCTTTCAAAGCAAAGATCATAGCTAAAGAACCAGTTACACCTGTTGTAGCAGAAGAGAGTTCTTATGACAAACTTCTCAAGGAATTTTCTATGATTGCAAAAAGAATGGATAAAATGGAGACCAAATCGAGGAAGTATCGTAGGTTTTACAAAGACAACAAGAATAAATATCAGAAGAGTAGAGACCAAGATCGATCTGATAGTAAACCTGAGGTAAGAAGTTCTAATAAATCTACTAATTCTACCGACTATACTTGCTATGTTTATGGCAGAACAAGTCTCTTCAAGACAGATTGCCCCAACCTGTCTAAGAGTCAGAGAGAAGAATTTAGAGCAATGAGAGATCGTAAACTCAAAGCTCAACGCAAAGCTATGCTAGCTGAAGAAGACTCAAGCAGCTCGAGTCATTTTTCAGATAGTTCATCAGAGAACAATGAAGCATTCTATGCACATGAACAAGAAGATGATTGGGATGAATGTTACATGGGAATCGACAATGGCCTTGACCAGAATGAGGTAAACTCACATGTTTCCATTTCATCTAACAAACATGTATATGATTCTTATAATGAAGATGAAGTTAAAGTCTCTTGGGAATAGATCAATGAAATGCTCAAGAGGTACAAGAGTTTGAAGAAGTTGTTTCAAGATGTCATTAAAGAGAATGACAAGTTGATTGAATCAGTGAGGATACACAGTGAAGATAATAAAAAGTTCTCTACAAAAGAGAAGGATCTCCAGAACAGATCAAAGCAAAAGACGAAGAGATCCACTCACTCAACTTAAAAGTTAAAGATTTGAGAACCATAAAGGAATTAGTTGAGGAGAAATTTTAAAAGACGATGGATAGCATGAGCAGAATCAACAAGAGCAGCGAACGAGCTGGCATGATTGTTAAGATACAGAACAAAGCCAGATCAACTGCTGGACTAGGCTATATTAGACAGTCAAGTGCGTCAAAGTTTGTAGTTGAAAGACAGAAGATACGAGATCAGGTCATCAATCTAAAAAATGGGAAGAATCAACCCTAGAAAATGATGGTTAACGAAGCATGGAACAAATGGTATTACCAAGCCAAAGGCAAACCTGCTCAATATATCAGAACAGATAGGAACCAAAATAAGAAGGCTCCTACCAGAACACCGTAGGCTAGGAAGAACAAGATCAATGTGGACATCACAGAAAGAAATCATCCATCTGTCTACAAAGCCATCTCAAGTACAAATGACTCGGGGAGACAGATCACTTGTTATATTTGTGTTCCTAATACCAAACTGATTTGGGTTCCAAAAGGAACATTTGCTACTTACCAAGCACCCAATCATTGAAAGGGTTGCTAAGTCCATGTAATTGCAGGATGGAAGAACTGCAAGAAGGAATCAAGTAGCAAAAGGCTCAATCTGGATCATTGATAGTGGATGTTCAAAGCATACGACTTCTGACAATAACCTGCTATCTGACTATGTTGAGAGACAAGGTCCACATGTAACCTTTGGTTGTAACTCAAAAGGTTATACCAGAGGATATAGTAATGTTAAGATTGACAAGACTACAATTTCTAATGTTTCTTATGTTGAAGGTCTTAGTCATAAATAATTTTCTATTAGTCAATTATGTTCTAATGGTAATCAGATTATTTTTTTATGCTAACAACTATTTTCTAAAGAATAAGGAAGGAGATGGAACTCTTCGTACCGGAAAATTGCAAGACATGTTATATATTGTGCAATGGACAATCCGGAATGACACATGCTTAGTTATTAAGACAATCTCGGAGAGAAGTTGGTTATGGGACAAGCGACTTAGTCATCTGAACTTCAAGTCTATCAACAAGATTGTAAGAGAGAAGCTAGTCGAAGGATTACCAGACCAAGTATATGATAAAGATCATATCTGTGAAGCTTGCCAAGTTGGGAAACAGACCAAGTCATCATTCGCCAGCAAAGAAGCTCACTCATCTACCAAAATATTAGAACTACTTCATCTAGACTTATTTAGCCCAGTAACGTCATTAAGCATCAACGGTAGAAAGTATACATTGGTCATTATTGATGATTATTCAAGATTTACGTGGATTATCTTTTTGTTTAAGAAAAAGGAAATGTTGGAGAAGCTACCTGATTTCTTCAACAAGATCACTCGACAAAAGGAGACCACTATCTTGACTATCAGAACAGATCGTGGAATAGAGTTTCTAAATCAGAAGATCGAAGCATATTGCAACCAGATGGGTATTACACGTCAAACATCAGCCGCAAGAACACCACAACAAAATGGAGTTGTAGAAAGGCGGAATAGATCACTCAAGGAAGCCGCACGCACTATACTAAATGAGACCAATCTGCCAAAGAAGTTTTGGGTAGAAGCAATCAACACAGCGTGTTACACACAGACCAGATCGATTATCATTCTCAGACATGGAAAGACTCCATATGAAATCCAGAACAACTGAAAACCAAAGATTAAGTATTTTTGTGCTTTCGGTTGCACGTGTTACATTCATAATAATGAGAAATTTCAATTGAAAACCTTTGATAGCAAAGCTGACCCTAGAATATTTGTAGGATACTCTAATGTTAGCAAAGCCTATAAGGTTTACAATAAAAAGACTCATATTGTGGAAGTAATACCTCATATTATTTTTGATGAATCTATTCTTGAATATAGGGAAACAAGTGAAGAATGAGCTCACAATCAGATCACTACTAGAAGATCAGGAGATGTACTACTTGAAGATGTTTTCATCTGGAGTCCACTTAGAGATGAAGAAAAAGATGTTCAACCTATAGTTGAAACCAGCACACAACAAGGAGGAACAACTCACATTGAACCTGATTAGGACAGACAGTTTAAGAAAATAGTGAACTTGCTCAAAATCAACCTAGATAATCCAGAGAGATCAACAACAGCTCGAATGCCAACAAAGAGATAGAAGATGAAAATTTTTTCCAAGCAACTTCAACAGCACACTCAGAGTTTGAGGAACCAACAGAAGAACCTAAACCTGAGATATCAGAAGAGGAGATGTCTAGACACAAAAAGTGGATTCAAGATCACCATCCACCAGAGCAGATTGTTGGGAACCCATCAGATCGTGTGAAGACTAGAAGGATGCATGGAGAAAGTGAACTATTAAGTTGCTATCTAATCTCATGTTGAGCCAGCTGATGCATATGAACACTACAGGATGCAGATTGGATAGTTCCTATGCAAGAGGAACTAAATGAGTTTAAGAGAAATCAAGTGTGGTATCTTGTAGATCGACCTAAACACCAATGAGTAATAGGTGTTAAATGGGTATTAAAGAACAAAGAGATGAGAATGGTGAAGTTGTAAGGAAGAAAGCCAGATTAGTTGCCAAATGATATAGTCAGCAAGAGGGAATATACTTCGATGAGACATTTGCCCCAGTTGCCAGATTGGAAGCCATCAAATTTTTCTAGGCATATGCAGCCTATAAGAGATTCAAGGTGTACCAGATGGATGTCGAGAGCGCCTTCTTAAATGGTATTCTAGAAGAAGAAATCTACGTAGAACAGCCACCTGGATTTGAAGAAGGTGATCCATAACAGAAAGTCTACAGATTGGCAAAAGCAGTCTACGGATTGAAGCAAGCTCTAAGAGCTTGGTATGAGACATTGTCAACCTTTCTGGTGGAGTCAGGCTTTCGACGAGGATCAGTTGACAAGATACTATTCATCATCAAAGTCAAAGAGCATATCCTTTTAGTACAAAGCTATATTGATGATATCATTTTTGGATTTCAATCTAGTTATGTGTGTGATAAGTTTGCTGATCTAATGAAGAACAAGTATCAAATGTCCATGATGGGCGAAATGAATTTCTCTCTAGGTTTTTAGTTAAGCAACTACCTGATGGTATATTCGTAAACCAAGCGAAGTACATACAAGACCTGATTACCAAGTTTGGAGTCAAGGACAGGAAACCTGTCAAGATTCCAATGCAAACAAATGGAAAGATCGATCCAGATCCAGAGGGAAAACCAGCGAATATAACTCAATACAGGGGTATCATAGGCTCACTTTTATATCTAACTACTAGTCGACCTGACATTAATTTTGCAGTTGGAGTATGTGCAAGATACCAGGCCAACCACAATAAATCTCACATGGAAGCAGCTAAAGAGATACTGCGATATCTCAAAGGAACAACTCACATAGGTTTATGGTATCCATGTGATGATAATTTTGAGTTAATAGGTTACTCTGATTCATATTATGGAGGATGTAAGCTAGATAGGAAGTAAACCTCTATAACTTGTCAGTTTCTTGGAAACAAACTGATCTCGTGGTTCTCAAAGAAGCAAACCTCTGTGGCTACTACATCAACAACAGAAGTAGAGTACATGGTCACTGGAAGCTGTTGTGCACAGATACTTTGGCTCAAATAGCTGCTCAAGGATTATGAGATCAACGTGAAGGAAATACATATTTTCTATGATAGCTCGAGTGCTATTGTAATTACATAGAATCCAATCTTACATACAAGATGTAAACATGTGGATGTGAGACATCACTTTATAAGAGACCATGTGGAAAGAAAGCTGAAGGGTTGTATACTGAAAACAAGACTTTATGCTTGTATACATGGATTTCTTAGTTCACTGCGTTTCTTCTATCTGAAATATTGTTATTGCATAATCCAATTAAAAGTCCATTTTAACTCATACTATAGATTATATGGTGTGTTGTAGATCACAGAAGATCATATAATTGGAAAAAAGTTGAGATATAAATTGAGTTCACAATCGAGGCAACTATGGGCGAGTTGTTGGTTTAGATTGTAGCATAAATGGATAAATAGTTTGTCTTGACTATTTATTTATGCTAGTACCTTCGTGTATTGAACAGGATCACAGTGAGATGTATTCTTATATTCTGACTAATTAAGAATCAAGATCTCGGTGACTTAAATAGTCTTAACCTTAATCGAATTAATCGGTGTGAATAATTAATTGACTATTGCTTTGATTTATCAAGGGTGAGAGTTCTATTGAAGCTCAATATACTCGATATTTTGGGTGATGGCAATTATTATTTGACATGCGATTACATTGCAATAAGGATCCGTGTCCTGCTGATAACAAGATGATAATACCCTCTCGAGGAACTTAATAAGTTTATCGTATTAAACCCTGTAGGTGGAATTAGTTCCGATACGATAATAAGTTTAAGTGGTAGCACTCGAGGTGTCATTTATTATTGAATGACTAATTAATTAATTAATTGATCGTCAGAGGGATTAATTAATTAATGGGTATTAGATATCTTAAACACGGAGATTAATTAAGTCTAATGCTAGCCTAGACTCACCTAAAGAATAAAGAGGTAATTCAGTATTAATTTTCTAGTGGAAATAAATTAATACTGGTGTCTCGATTTATATTCTGGGCTGAATAAGAAAATCGAACACCGGGAGGCCCAACTTTATTCGAGCTAGTAGATCCCCGCTTGGCCCAATAAAGGCCTAAGCTCTATTGTTATTTTCGGCCCTATCTCTATCTCTCACTAATGGGCCCTTGTGTGATTTAATTAGGATGATGGGCTTATTATTAATACATAGTATTAATAGTAGCTTAAGCCCTAACCCTAAATCTAACTATTCACTCACGCAAGAAAGGAGGGCACAAAATCTGTGAGAGGGAAAAGAGAGAAAGGGACGTCGACAATCACAAAGAGAGGAAGCTTGAGGATCGTTGCCACCCAACGTCAAGCTTCGCCATGGGAACAAGTCGGAAGATCACTCTGGAGTCTCTCGTTGCCGGATTTGCTAGTAAGATTCGAATCTTCATGCAATAGGCACAATGATTTTTGCATGTGTTCGTTTGGTATCCGGAATTGGTCACGGGCATATGGACCATATGAAATATTATGGTTCCTACAAAAGCATGTACAGATCGAGAAGATACATATAGAAGTACAGCGAGCTGATATTCTAACAAAGGCACTACCTGAAGAAAGGTTCAAGATGTTATGTGGAAAACTAGGACTGCTAAGCTTAGATTAAAGAAGCAGATCGAGAGCAGATTGCTAATACAGATCACTCAGCAGATCGACAATATGCATATCCCCAAGCAAGATCACTATAGGAAGTTTGCAGGATACAGATCACTGGAGTCAGATCACTAGTAACAGATTGGTAGAAAGCAACTCACTAAAAAAAAGAAGTACAAATCACTTAAATGCAAGATCACTTGCAGAACAGATCACCTATTGAGATAGATCAGATTAGTCATGCCACGTGAAAATTAATTTTCCATAAACATTCCTTAATCAAGGGGGAACTCAGAAATTCATATCGAATTCTGATTATACACCCACTTAATCTTAGTCTATACGCTATTATCTGACAAGATTTGGTAAATTTTACATCATTCGTAATGATTATTGCAGGTATTAGAAAGTATAATCGAGGTAAATAATTATCTAAAATAGCTAAGGGGAGTTGCAGAAGCTAAGGAGAGATGACACGCGCTCAAATCTAACCCTAAATATATAACGCATGTATCATACGCGTCTTAAAGGCGGGAATTCGGAAGAGATTTAGCGGGAAAATAAAAAGGGGGGGATCTAATCTCAACTCTTAATCTTTTATCTTTTAATCTGAACCGTTCAATTTTTCTTTATATTTATATATGCCTTATTCTGTAACTGTTCACCTTCGTTTCACTTTCACCGAACTCTTAAGAAATTTTATTGTCCTCAAAATTTTTCCAAATCTCTTCAAACTTTTTTCAAACCTTCAAATCGTTTTGAAAATGTCACAATCAAGTTTGAGGTTTCCTAAGCACATCGCTGAAGTTCAAAAACATATTTCTCCCGAACCCTTTGTCACTTTTACAGCTCACAGCTTTAAGAAGCTTGAGGAGATTTATGATGTCATCAAGAGATGCAAAGGTTTTATTGTTTATAGTCGTTTATATTGCGAATCTATATGTTTTTCCACCATTGATGAAGTTATTAAGCATGTCCCATGATTACATAATTTTCTGGAATTTGTTTTTGATTTTCTTCGTATACTATAATTCATGTTATAATTCTTGTTGTTCATGGTTATATTATTGTGAACCATGTATATGTTATTATTGGTTTATCTGTTTGATTACATGATTAGAAATAAGATTTATGTTGGAGATATGCAGAAATTCTGGAAAATTGTCGTATGATGTTCATCATGTTCTTAGTTAGAAATGGATAAAGTTGACATAATTTGATTTTAATTTTGATAATTATATGTTATTAACTTATTAATCTCTGTTTAGGGTTTCACAACATTGTTACATCCCATCCGGAGATGTACTTACCTAAACAGATCGCTACATTCTATCTGACTTGGGAAGATGAAAAGTCAATGAATGAGGCAAACGTTCAGATGCCTATTGGAGATAGGACCATCAAGACAACCTACGATGTTATGCAAATGATTCAACATGCCTACAGGCTGAAGGATGAGGGGATTGATCTGTCTAAGATCACCAAGGTACAATTGCAAGAAGCAGTGGAGCAGATGATGGTCATTCCTATGACCTATACTGGAAGGATGTTATCTAGGACACTTCTTGCACCTGGATTCAAGGTGTTATTTGATTTCGTGCAAAGAATCTCCATGATGCACAGTGGGTCCTACGACCAGGTTACCCCAGTGAAGATGAGGATCTTGACAGCTGTGGTACTAAACCTGAAGGTCAATTGGAGTAGAATTTTGTTGAACTTATTGGCAATGGAGGCCAGACTGATTGTGGAAACTAAGGATGACAGGGATCAGGTTATTGAATTGGTGGTAAAGAGGAATCTGAGGCATGCCCCCAAGCTCAGTTTCATTATAGAAAAATTTTATAAGCAACAAGCCTGGAACGGAGCAAATTTAATCCACAATTCACCTTGCCTAAAGAGCAATACCAGCTCGAGATGGCATTAGGTTTATCCCCTGCCCTGTTTCATAAGGTGAAGAATGACGTTCATATGAGACACTTGATGGAGATGGGGAACTCAAATCCTACTTGGGTCGCTCCATCCAACAAGGAAGAGAAGAAGAAGGATCCCAAAGAGAAGAAAGAGAAGAGGAAACTTGCGAAGAGTGCGAGCTCTTCAAAGACAGAAACTTCTACTACTACTCAGCAACCAAATAGAAGAAGAGGAGGTTGAGAAAGCAACAACCTGCCTCACCAGAAGTAGAATCTCAAGAACCAGATCAAGAGATTCTACATGATATCATGCCCGAATAGACTTATGACCCCAGGTAGGAGAAAGAATTCTCACCTGCCAGGGCAGCTACATTTTCTCCTTCACCAGATCGGTTGGAGAAAATTGTTGAGGAAGAAGAAAAAGAAATTGACGATGAGACTAAGAAGAGGTAGTTTAGTTGTTGGAAAATGAGGCAGATCTCTCAATTCTGCAAGATTTTTCAGGAATCGAGATGACACCTGAGAGTTTTGGGCCAGCTCACCGCGTGAAGACATATTTATTGATCAAGGACAGCGAGTACTACGTTCTTGATGCTTTGCTTACAGTCAAATTGATTGAAGAGTTGAAGATTGAGGAAGCAACTCTTCTGAGCATTTTGGATGTGTCTTCAATTGCTGAGTTGAGAGAGACTTATCATCAAATGATATTGGCTATCGCTAAACACAAAGCCAGATAGCTTAATGTAGACCTGAAGTCTTTTTATATAGACAAGATGGATTTCTTTGAATCTGTACCTGACACAGATGATGAGGCAGAAGAGGAAGCCAGGGAAGAGCCATCTACTCAACCAGATGTTGATGTGAACATGAAGGAACAAGGTGAAGTACATATTGACCAGCCCAGTACTTCTGGAGTACCAAGACAACAAACTTAGGAACAGCCAACTACATCAGAAACACCAGCACAACAACAACAACCAAAGCAACCTCAACCTACACAAGAAGACTCAACTCAACCATTTGCTGAACCAGAATAGATTTCTGCCGCAGCAGATCAACCTACTGCCCAGCCCGAGCAAGAAACAGCAGGGAGTGATACGGAGAAGCAGAAGCAGAAGGAGAAGAGAAAGTTGTGCTTGAGCCTGTTGAAGAAGAACCTGCTGGCCAGGTAATCGGTGGGGAGCCAACAAATGAGATCTACACACCTGGAACAGCACAGAAATTGAATAAGCATATTGGCTTTACTGACTTGGAAAAGTTATTGGAGAGGGAGCCCAGGCTGTTCACAAACAAGCAGGTCGATGATCTGATAAATTTGAGGATTCAAGATCATCTGGTAGCAACCTGCAATGAAATCCAAGAAAGACTGACTTCAACTAGCACCAGAAAGACTATGTCAATGATATGGAGAGTGTTGAAGAAGAGGATCAGAGACTTCACAAAGGATTTAACCAAGAAGTTGGATGATGATCGAGATGCAACTGACACTGCAAAAGAGAAGCTTGAGCTACATCTGGAAGGTGTTGATAAGAAAATTGATGGAATAAGAAAGTTGGTCACTAACCTGGCGGAGAAAGAGAGAGAGCTGATAAATGAAGCTGTCAAGCAGCACACTACATCTCTGTCAACTGAGATCACTGAGTCTAGTTCACGAGAGTTACATTCGCAGCTAGCCACTTTTGAAACAGAACGTTGCCTGGTGATATTAGAGAAGAACCTGCCCCAAGCACTAACAAATCTTGAATATCCTACACCAGATGAGTTAAGTCATCAACTCAAGTGGCTTGATGGCATGGAGCAACTCCAAAGCACATATGACAAAACTCTCAGCACAATGAACAACAAAATTGAGAACCAGATAAGTGCAACTAATCAGAATATCACATTTTTGTTGAACTTCAAAGAGAATATAGAGAAGAAACAAGAGGAGATGCAGACCGAGATCGACTCCCTTCTTACACTCATCAAGTCCATATTTGATGATGTCAAAAAGGGGGAGAGAGAATTGGTCGAGAGGAGAAGGGCACAGCTCGCTGAACGTCAATGACTACAGTCTCAGGAGAAGGATCATAAGCAACCACCTCCACAAAGAAGATGGTTTTAACTTTCAAATTTTTTGTAATCTATTTTCACAGCTAGCTGTCTACATTAATTTTTTCCATCTGTGAACAGCTGCTCTCATCAATGAAAGTTTGAAGTTTTTAGTTCCTAAAAACAACCTGATGACAATATCTCTTTGTCTGGGCAATGTTTTTATGCTTGTTACTTATTGTTTTATATATGCATATCTACTACTTGTTATAAACTCTTTGTTGTTTCAACACTTAGGAAAAATTATGAAAGGTGTAGTGTCGACATCATCAAAAAGGGAGAAATTGTTGGGAACCCCACGAATTCAAACATGTTTTGATGATGTTTATCGAAACAACACTTAGTTAATTCAAGATCCTTAAAACCAAGTTGTCAATGTCATCTTTTAAGGAATAACTTGATTATAAAAGGAGCAGATCGTTAGATATACGATTTGTATTATTCTTATAAAGTTATCCTGGACATATTGATCACTATATCGATAAGTATGTGTTCATTGTAAACAGCTAGTTAAATTATTTAGGAACAAATCGTTGGTTTGACGATCTGTCCCTAATCATGCAGCTAGTTGTCATGGTTTTAGAAATCATTTCATCTAGGATAGATTTTATCAGATCAACATTGTAAAAGGGAGTTTGTGATTTCAAACTCACTTATAGGAACGATCTGCATACTATAGATTATGTAGAATATCTACAAAGTAAAAGAACAGGTGGTCAGAAAAATGACATGTCCTATAGAACTTGTTGTTATCTAGTATAGGATATATGACGACTTGAACCATGTCGAGTAAACGTTCTTGGAACCAATAGATCATTTAACCCAGTCTCGCAGCTCGCTGTTACAACAACAAATCGTTTTCTAAACGATCTGTCACAAATCTAGATTGCTGCATGAATCAAGATAGACTCAAGAATGAAGAAAATTAATCAAAGTATTAATTTGGTATCAAACAAATTAATATCTAATGAACAGATCGTTGGAAACGATCTATTTGAAGAAATCAAGCTATTTGTCCCTCACATTAACTACGGTGGACTGCAGACATACCAAAATTTGTCATATGTCAACCACTCAATATGTTGTCACATCAAATGAGATATTTTAATGAATGAAGTACAAGAATATCATATTAATTGTACGATAAATCATTCTAGGTATGGCAAAGAACTGAGAAATCACGTGATTGGTGGTTAGTTCGCGGCGCGTGCTTCTACAAACGTGTCATGCATTTAATGCAAAGTACAAGAACTCTTCATCTTCTCCAACGGCTAGTTCCAGTAATGGCGACTATAAATACCACCATCACTTCCAAAAATGAGTACGAGAATTCAAACGAAAGAAACTGCCATTACTCTGATCAAAAATCTCCAAGCTCCCATCGCTCAAAACCACTCGAACATCTCAGAATTCTCTTGAGTGTTACCACCGCTTGAAGTTTGTATTTTTTGGAAAAACATTTTCAAAACCAAAGTTAGGGTTTAGTTTAGATCCAAGAAAGTGTATTCCTTAGATTGTAGTTCTCAATATTTGGAAGAAGAAGTGTAATCACGAGACAATATCTAGATTTGATATTTTCTTGTGGCTCTTACTCAACGTGTAAAAACAAAGGAGAGCATAGTGGATTTTTGATCTATTTCTTAATCGAGCCATGGACGTAGGGACAGTTTATCCCAAACCACGTTAACTACTTGTGCTCTTTAATTTCTTATTTGTTTTGTTTCATCATCTTCTTCATATAATATCTAACATTGGTTTGCTAATATTGTGAGTAAAGAAAACTGCTTTCATCTTAACAAAGAGCATTAACCACCAAATTTCGTACACAACTTAGTTTGAGTTTAACTTACAAAGTTATACTTAATCTTTGTTAATCACGACCTAAGGAATTATCTGAGTAAGTTCATTTCTTCTTAACAAGAAGATCTTGACTTGTTACCCAAGCTATCTTATTTGTTAAGTGTGGTTAAGCCTTATGTGTTAATCTAAAAACCAAAAAATTCTAAAAGTTTGAATTGGTGTATTCCACCCCCCCGGGCCCCCCCCCCCATACACTAATCTTGCTCTTTCGGGACCAACAGTATAAAAGTAGCTAATATGTCAGATAGCTTCTGCACACAATCTGTGTAAACACATCCTAGTTGTTGAGTGCATATATCATCATGTGTCTGTATTGAGAGTTATTTGAGCAAATCACTCACTCTGCATCAGAGGAGTTAAATTGCTACCTTACACAGTCAGCCTGTCCAAGACAGCGCCGTTGTATCTCGACCTGCTACAAGCAGTTGCGCAAAAAGTTGGAGTGTGGTGTACTCTCCCCCCACGACCACCACCACACACCACAAATGCTCTTATCTGGACCAACAAACCTTGTTGATATAACATTCACAAATTGCTCCCATGTGACATGAGATTAAACCTTACCCAAATTTTGGAACCACTGCAGGGCCTTCCCTTCAAAATGCATAGATGTTAGATTTATCTTTTGATGATATAGAAGATTATGAATTATCTTAATATAGCTAGTACATTTCAGAATCCAAGCCCTAGGGTTAGAACCATCAAATATGGAAAATTCAATTTTTGGAAGGATAAATATTGAAATCATCTTAATCCATCCAAATTACGGATGTAACTCTTTTGTCATTAATTATTTATCGCGTTTAAGATTTACTAGATCTATTAATTAATTGAGTTCACTGACAACTCATAATCAATTAATATATTTATTCGCGAGTGTTCGGGTTCAGACCTTAATTATTACATACAAAATAAATTCCAACCAGCCGAGTTTCTTATGCAATAAACCTTTCTGAACGCCTCACGCGGATTTAATCAACTCGTGTTACCAAGATGCGATTCTATGCGATTGACAATCAAGTACTTCTAACTAAATTAATCACTACTGCTTAAGACAACACTATCTAGGGTTACGAAAAACTCGTAAGCAAAGATGAATCAAAACAGCGTCTAACCAGCCGCATATACTAATATCATCAACACACAGATTAAGAAATAACTAATTTATGATACCTCATTCTAAGCAACAATACGTAGAACTTATCTCACTATGAAATCTTTCAATATGTATATGCAAAGCATGTGTATCAGCTTATACATACCGATATCATTCTGCGGGCACTCGCATCAAATGATACTGCAGCCTTTATCGACTAGACTGTTCAAGTCTGTCTAGACTGTGAGCTTTATACTATAAAGGATCCGACTGTGTTACCTTCTGTGATCATCGATCCACCACACAGTCTACAATTGCAGTAAACGGACTTGTTTGCAATTCAATATATAAGATAATAAAGAACAAACCAATGATAGAAAACGTTATTCTCATTAAAATGAAACTGAAAATAAGTCTGATACATCGTTTAAGCATAAAGCATATTTTGAGGTATACAAACCCTAACAAAAACCAGATGAAGAATCAAGCTCATCTTGGTATGACACCTTAGCTCAGCACGTCTCGGTTTACGGAATTGCAGAGGGTTATTGTATTTCTACTTCTTTACTTGATGTGCATGTTAATAGATTTTGTGTATATAGCATATGGGGACTTGTGCTGTACAACAATCTTGAGGCTTTGATGTTGTTTCTTGTTGAGTTGATTATAATGGGAGATCTCAAGAAGATTGAGAATGATAACAGGGACGAGTCAGATTGGTATTCATTGGGTGTGGCATTGCGCGTGGGGCTTTCTTGCCTATTTGGTTTGGCTATTTCATTTTTCGGCTTTTTTTGCCGCGAAGCAATTTTTGCCACTCGGTTCACTATTCTTGGTGTCGTCAACAAGCTACTGACAGTGGTGATAAATTTCATCGTTCGGAAAACACTCGACCCTCGTAAGAACTGTTAGGCTCTTAATTAGCATGAGCAGTGGCATCCTGTATTAGCACTCTACTACCAAACCTAAGGATTCAGTGTTGGCTCCACAGATTGGCGACGAAGAGCTGAAGCTACTTGAAATGAAGAGTATTGCGGATAATGGTGAGGATGAAAAACCAGTTACTCAAGTAGGAGGTGAAAAATCATAGTAGACAACAATGAAAAGTTTTAATTAATGCCTATTTTCATGTTTGTTGGCGATCTCTATATACTATAATTGTTTCTTATTCTTTAATAGTCTTAAGATTTTTTTCTTGCTCTATTGTAGAATATATGTGTAAGACAGTAGTTGTTCTTCGGCCAATACTAAACATTAACCCCTTTAAGGAAAGGGGATATGCTACCGACAATATTCTTTACATTTTGTATTGTGTTTTGCTGAATATTTTTTACAGGTCGCAACTAATCAGCGGAATTGTAGCTTCCTTGTATGACAAAGACATAAGATCTTATCGAAATGTAATACCTTTTGTATTGAATCTGAAAGACAAGATACATTCTTAAGAGGTGATTAGTACATGGAATGGAGGATGGAATGAAATGGTGATTCTTACCTCCATTCCATTCATATGTTTGTTTAGACATATAATTAAGAATCACCATTCCATTTGGAATTACCATTCAACTCCATAAAGGAATGGTCATTCATCCCCTAACTTATGGTATTAGTCATTCCTACCTCTCATATTTTTTTTATTTTGACAATAATATATATATATATATACATATTAATTATTAATTTGACAAATTTACTCATTAATAAATTTAACTTTTAATTTTTAATTTTACTATCTATTTTTTCTCTCTCTATTTCTTCACTTTTTCTTATTTATAGTTATTTTTAATCGATTTTTTGCAACATAAAAGTAAATGCATAAATTACGTAAATTCTCCTATAGTCCTACTATTATATCGTGAACACGCATACTCTATTACAAACACTGTAACATACACACATTCATAATAAACATACAAAAATATTGGGAAAATGATATTGTGTGTGTTAGTGGTTCAATGAAGGACGATGATGATAAGAGAACGATATGTGCGTATTTGACATAAATAGTATTTGAAATAAGTGTCGTAGTGTGCATATGTGTATACAATGTACGTGAGTGTGGAATTGTGTATGCTTACATGCGTTTCATTCTTGTGCGGATAAAGTGAAAAAATTTTAAATTCTTTTTAGTTTTTATATTCAGAATTAAATCCGTAAAAAATAAAAAGTAAATTTTATTATAAATATTATTGTAATAAAAATATTAATTTTTTTTGACAATTTCATTCCATCCATTCCATCATTATTCCTTGCACATACCAAGTATATGAATCAAACATATTTTGTCATTTCATTCCTACCTTCATTCCATTGCACACTTCATTCTATTCCCTCCTTATTTCGTTTCATCATACCAATCACCTCCTTATAGTTTCGGGAGTGTTCAATTGGTATGATTATCTCCTGATTAATTTTATGAATTGTTTGTTTAGAAAGTGTATATCCAGTACTTAATCTCATATGTAATCCTATCATTATGGACCTTAACTTACGTGATAAAATTATTTTCAATCCAACTTAATCCTAAACTTTTAATCTTGGAATCTAAAGTTTTAATCTTGGAATCTTAAATTAATTTAATCTCGACTAAACAAACACTGAAAATCCAGCGTTCTTAAGAAAACACCATCCTATTAAATTTGTACTCCAACATATCCTTTCACGAAAAATCAAAGAGAACAAATTAATACTATAAAATATAACAGTTTGAGTCAATTTCGGGTAAGCATTTTTTGATTAGTTGTCTTGCATGTATTTGGCCAACAGAAAATATTTACCATGATGTTACTTTTACAAGCCATAGGCCCATAGTGAAGTTTTGCGTACTTTATTTTATGCTGCTTTCATTAAGATATATACCAAGAAAACGGCAGCGAAATATTTGCAAAGAACGAGTAATCTTTATTATCGTATTACAATCGAGTTGCTTAGTGATATAAACTATAGATCATCAAATAAAGATCTGGTACAAGATGCAGTCATAGAAGCAGTTTATCTACACACATATACACAAGCTTTAGCATAGGCATTTTAAGCGGTGGAAATACAGATTATTTACTAAAATTGGGGCACACCTATTGCTATGTACAAAGGCATCCCCCTGCAGCAGCACGTACAACCTAAATGACAAAAGATAATATTAACAAGAAGGAAAAGAGATGAAGCCACAAACAATACCTAAAACTCCACAGTAGTAGAGAGAGAGAGAGAGACTGTTATGTCCAGTTCCTTTTGGAACGAAGTCGCGTAAGCCTGTCCCTCCATTGAGCTGCGGCAAAGAATTGAAAATGACTCAAAAGAGAGCTTTTGATCTTATAAGAGCAATGCATATGAAATTTATATATATTTACTAGGAGCAATATGCCGGTTCAATTATTCAATCTTGCTCTACCTAGTAAAGTTTTTCATTCTCAGACTACTCATGGCCTTTTTCAATGCAATATTAAGGTGAAATATGTACCACTCATCATGTTTCTGAGGGAAAGACTAACTACCTAACATTCTTGTGATACCACATATGAACATCAATATACCTGCATCTCTGTAACGTTCCTCAATTGCAGCAATCAACATATTTCGAACCAAACTGAACTCCTTTGTTTCCAAGCATGGTTGGTCAGTTGGTCTGCAGCATCAGAAATAGCAAATTTGGAACTTTTGAATTATGTTACCTCTATATTGTTGCTCTAACTCAATGAATCATATATGATTACACCATATTCTCATGCACGTTGACTGTATTTACTCACCAAATGACAACAGTTACTCGGTAGAATTTAAATTTGTACGTAAGTTGTTGATTCTTAATAAATTTTTCATGGTAAAAATCTTATGGGATATTTATCCATTACCTGTCCAGCTCAGTAAACAACATGCCATCTGAATTGAGATTCTGCACCGTCACCTTTGCAGAGTCAACAATCCTCATGCCATCACTATATGCCAAGAACTTGTTTACTTGTATTGGCACCTGCGACCACATTATATGAAGTTTCAAAAAACATTGCATAATCCATCTTTATTTTAATTTTACATATCAAAAGCACAATTATACACATGAATCCAGTTGAAACATTACTTCCATGATCAGAAAATAAGTACCCATCAAAATAATAGAAACCAGGTCAACCATGTTTCTAACTATTGAACATATTTTATGCACAAATGCAAAAATAGATTATATATCATTTGTAATGGTTAACTTACAGGCGCAAGCATGAAAAAGCGTATAGTCTGTACATCTTAAGACAAGTTCTTCATATAAAACAGAGTGCTTCCCACTATTAAATACTCCATCCATCTCAAATACTTGGGTGAACTTTGACCTCTTACATGAATTAAGAATTATATTGAAGATGAGTTATTTTAAGGGGTATTATTGGAATGACAAAGGAGATATCTAACAGTTTACATTCTATAGATGAAACTTACAATAGTTAATGTAGTGTGTATTTTTAAATGATTACGAAAAATAATAAATATAGCAATAGAAGTACACAATTTGGGACACCCACAAATAGAATACTGAATACTAAACCAAATATTTGGAACGGGGGTAAGAAAGGAAAACTCGAAGTTACCAAAATGTCTCGATAACTATTTTTACAACAGCCCTAAAATAGAAAGATCATCACTCTAAAATGATTACTTGAAACAAATATCAAGCACCATAGGAGTATTCACACTGTTGGTATTAATTTTTTCACAATCTTCATTATGACATATAACTAACTAGGCTTGTTTAAAATTCCTACCCAATAGTGTATGTGCATTTCATGGAGCTTCTGCATATAATGCTAATGATGTCATTTATGGCTACATAAAACAGAAGATGAGAAGATCTTAAATCAATTCGAACAGATACCCTGCAACAGAACTATTTAGTTTGATCTCCTATTTCTAACTTCAGTTTAAATAGAAGTCCCCTTGAACAATAATTTTTCGTCCCAACTATGCCAATTATACTAATTAACACCCAACACTAATTAACAAGGCTTTTAATGCTTTAACATCAGTCTAAGATTGGTGGGCCCTCGATAATTACCTTGCATCTCACTGCAATGTTAATGGCATCAGATGGCCGCAGATCAAAGCTAACATGTTCTGCTTCATTATCCAACTTCAGTTGAAAGATAAAGAGTTTGTCAGCGGAAAATCATGAATAACAGTGAGGTATGTTCCATCAGAGAGTATGCCAGTGTTATATATTGATGAAGTTTCAAAGCAACAAAGTAGTAGATATATTACCTTGACAAGATGCAGCTCAGCAAAATATGCCTCATGTACCCTCTTGGTGACACGAACTAGTTTCACCTACCAAAACGCTTGATAATTTAAAAAACTAAAGCATCAGCAGAGAACAGAACATCAATGTATAACAGAAACTCACTGTATAGCCCATCTTCTCGATCATATCCTTCACCACATGATACATTGTAGGCCTAGCCTGAAGATGCATTGAAAGAACAATATATTTGAGAAAAAAATAAAAATTTATATCTATATTCAATAGATGGATCAGAACAAGCAAATATGGCCTACAATTTGGACATTGCGTACAGCTGCCATAAGAAGCACGCTTGGCAGCTCCACTGTCAAGAAATTACAGAAGAATGAGGATAAGGGTATAACAAGTAGATCGACTTCGGTCAATCTTTAGATATAGTATCATGCACATACAAACAATTATTGGAAGAAGAAGCCCGGTCCCATCTTCCATCTTCAATACAATTGCAGGATGAGGAGCATAATCTGGAAGATGACCTCCCAGAGGATTATTATGGACACATTTCAGCTGCCTGCCATCTCTCATCTTAATCATGAAACCATCTGATCCACTTCGTACCTCAACTACATTGAACAATTAAGAATACAGAAAGAGTTAAAAGTTTTCATGGGTTCTAACTGATAGCTGCCTCAATGAGAAATAAATCCCACCACAATATCGTTCAGTACAATGATGATCATTCCCAAATTTGATATTTAAGCAAGTCGAAATAATTCGAACACGAGCATATTCACTATCTTACAGTTACATCCAGGCACATCAGATATTTGGTCAGAAATAACATAAAGCAGTTTCAGATCATCAATATATTCGTCTTTGATTTCCCTTGTAAGGTCTTAATTTATGACTGCTGCATTTGCACATAAGAAATTGAATGCAGACAAAACATTATGTTATACTTCTGAACATCATCATTCAGTGATTCAATTCCTATGCACCAGAAAATTAGTATTACAACACTATTTACCAGCTTCAACCACTCTTGAATTCACATAATCAGCATCGCTCTCACTGGAATTCCCAGCCATCCGGTTCCCATTTGATGATGAACTGAAGCTACAAAGTGTTGTTCTGCACTTCCTCAAATGCTGTCGGTAACCCACATTACCCCTGCTGTAGCCAAGCCCTCTGATTCCCAAGAATCCACTTCTAATTAATTTGGCTTTCACCAAGGATGAATTAACAGGCACTGAAGGTCCATTTTGTTTTGCACGAATTACAGGGCTAACCACCGGGCCTTGTAAGCAAGCCATAGCAATTCCTACAGGATGCATCAGAAAATTAATAAAACTAAATCATTAGGCACATCTGATGAAAATCAAACGAATACAAATATAAAGAGAAAATCTCAGTGATTCTAGAAATATACTCTAGTATCATTTAAAATGAATCAAGAAAATCTAATCACGCACTCAAGAGAATAATTAATTCCATTAAATATATACAACAAAAAATAATCAATTTTCACACGAGAAAAGAGATTCAAAACTGCACAATAAAATATCCTGGGATCACAAATGATGAATCATTAATTGTATACACGAATCCTTCTTAAATAATGCCGGCACAAACTACGCGGAATCAAAACATATAGCAAACGTACAAATATCGAATTAAGCCCAGAAAGCTTTAGGAAAATATTATTCAATACAGCGGTCCTCCACTCATTGCAACATCTCATCCGCCAAACTAAAAGGAAAGGAAATAAAAAAAAGTACATACGAAATAGATAAATAAACCACGAGATCCAAATTTTAGCGCTCTCTCTCATCTCATGCTCGGAAACTATTAACCAAAATCAATTATACAATATTTCAATAAACTATGGATCAGCATAATTCATAATGATCGCACCTGAAAGAAGCAGTGATCGTGCTTAGAAAGCTCGAATAATCAAGAGCAAAAAGCCACAAAATAAGCTGCTCAATTCCGGAATTTCAAATCCTAAACTAGAATTATAAAATCATATTGATCTAAAAGTGCAATAATGGAAGAGAGGAGATGGGAGAAATGGATAGGTAACAACCGACAAGGAGTCTGGATAAATGAAGGATCAAATGGCGTGTAAGAGAGAGAAGAAGATAAGAGATTCTTCCTTTTTCAGAGTTGTATTCTAGACACACACATATATCTTTGCATCCATAAATGAAGAAAGAACGAATATATATTGTATACGAGTAATAATTAGTGTGAGAGTGTGCGATATTTCGCAACGGCGAAGTGAATGTGATGCTTTGTTTGCATTGACATTTCCGACAGTGACATTTTTGGTAACTTTGCTACCACCTGTGAAGATAAGAGTAGGGGTGTCAACCGGAACCGGTTAACCGCTTAACCGGACCGGAAAATAGCTAAATTCAAGAATTGGTACCGGTACCGATAATTAAATAGATTAATTGGTTAGCGGTCGGTTCGGTACCGGTTAACCGGTTTACCGATTAAGGTACCGATTTTTTTTTATCTTAGTCTATTATCAAATTTGAGGTTTTAAATATTTAATTAATGAAACTATTCTTAAATAGGAGGTTTTAATTTAAATACCAAATAGCATGTGGGTTGTTAATTATTAATATATTAATTAGTAATTTATTAACATTTAATTATTAAAACAAGTCTTATTTGTTACAATTTTAAATACAATGACGTATCATGACATAAAACAAAGTATTAGTCTCATATTTAATTAGTAATTTATTAACATTTAATTATGAAAATTAGTTTTATTTGTTACAATTTTAAACAAAATAACGTATCATGACATTAAGAAATTAAAAATCATTAGTCCCATATTTTTAATTTTCTAAACTAATTTAATTAATCGGTACCCGGTTCGGTACCGGATAACCGGGTACCGGATAACCGGGTACCGGTTATTTATAAATGCTGAGAACCGGGAACCGGCTTATTTCCCGAAAAATCGGTTCCCGGTCCGGTACCAGTTCGGTACCGGTTCTTCCTGGGAACCGGTTATCGATTGACACCCCTAGGTAAGAGCATCCCAATGTGAAGGAAAGCTCTCACGCACGCACGGATTCGAAGGTTCTCTACTTTAATTTTAGAATGATTGAATTTGAGAAAAATGTTACTCTCTCCATTTTTTTTATTTGATGTTTTAGTCTTGCACACATTTTAATAAATAATATTTTTGACTAAAATGACCTTATTAAATGATAATTGCATCCTTTAATTATACAATTAATATTATGGTGAACAAAGAACATTTATTATATCTACTCATCTTCTCCATTTATTATATGCGCAGATTTCATCAATTCAATAACATTTGAATTGGAGCCAAAAAAATTAACAAGAGGCAAACCATGAAAAAAGAAAAAACTAGAGGGAAAATGATTACAATCTCTGCATTTGAAATTTTGTACTCCAATATCTATAAATATGCAATTTACAGAGACAAAATTTTCATATTTTCAAAAATGGCTTCAAGGTTCACATTTGACTTGAATCTACCTCCTCCATCCGTTGATCATGAACTGCCAAACAAAGAAGAAGACATTCCAATTATTGTCACATCTTCACCATCAGGAAACTTCATCATTGAAGTAAATGAAGACAATCATGAGATCGAGTACCCCGTAATCGAACTCGACGTACATGCGTTTACGGAAGATAACGATCAATCGTCTTCTGAATCATCGGATGAAGAGATAGCAACCGAGCAAAAATTGGATGATGAAGGAAGGGTGATATTTGACGGAAAAATTGGATGTTGGCCATTTATTACTGAGCAAGCAGCACAAAGAAGAAGCAAAAATAGAGAAGCCGGGACTATGGAAATGAAGGCGATTACATCTGTTATGAGGGAGACAATAAAAAAGTGTCTAATTGAAAAGGTTATACCAACAATTAATGAAAAGTGACCAAGATCAGAAAATATAGAAACTATCTTCATCCAACAAGACAACGCTAGAACACATGTTCCTCCTACTGATCCTGAGTTTTTGGCTGCAACTTCAGAAAATGAGCTTGAGATTCGATTAACTTGTCAACCCGCAAACTCTCCTGATTTTAATACACTTGATCTTGGATTGTTTAGGGCCATACATGCATTGAAGCAAAAAACACGTGCGAGAATTGTCCCTGAACTCGTTCAAGCCGTGGAGAAAGCATTCGATGAGTATTCTCCCATCAAACTTAATAACGTGTGGTTAACACTTGATCTCTTGTTTTTTTGTTGACCTTGTTCTTCTACTAAGTCCCTATACACAAGAATAGATTCATCAAAGACAATATAAGGTGTTACCTCCACAATAACAGTTTTCTTGTTGTACACTCAGTAAGCTTTGCTTACATCAAAATATCCTAAGAATATTCCAGGATCATCTTTGCTATCAAATATTTTCAACTGAGATTTCCCATTTTTATATATGTAACACACACAACCAATAGCTCGAAAATATTTAAGACGAGGTTTCTTGTTGTTCCATAGTTCATATGGAGTTTTTCCTTGTCGAAGGGTGATAGTAGATACATTTTGAGTGTAGCATGCAGTGTTTATTGCTTCGGCCCAAAATTTCTTTAGTAAGTTGGTCTCATTCAGCATTGTATGTGTTGCTTCTTTCAGTGATCTGTTACGTCTTTCTACTACGCCATTATGCTGAGGCGTTCTTGCAACTGATGTTTGATGAGTGATTCTCATCTTGTTGTAATGTTCTTCAATCTTTTGATTTAAGAATTTTGTGCCACGATCTGTTCTGATGGAAATGATGGAGGTCTCCTTTTGTCGAGTGATCTTGTTTAGCAAATCTGGTAGTTTCTTCATAGTTTTCTTTTTCTTAAACAAAAACACAACCCAAGTGAATCGTGAATAATCATCAATAATAACCAAGGTGTACCTTCTACCGTTGATACATAATGGCGTTACGGGGTCAAATAAGTCCAAATGCAGAAGTTCCAGAATTTTGCTTGATGAGTGAGCTGTCTTGCTTGAGAATGATGATTTTGTCTGCTTCCCAGTTTGACAAGCTTCGCATATATTATCTTTATCATATACTTGGTTTGGTAAACCTTCAACCAATTTATCTCTTGTGCCATAGCCAGCTTGTTTTTGAAATTAACTTGGTAACGAGACAAATTTTAATGGTTTTCTCCCAATGAACAATATACAACCTATCTTGCAGTTTTCCAGTAAGAGGAATTCTATCTTCTTCATTGTTCTTCACAAAGTAGTTGTTAGCATAAAAAACAATACTATTACCATGAGAGCAAAACTGACTGACAATAAACATGTTATGACTTAGACCTTCAACATATGAAACATTGGTAATGGTGGTCTTGCCAATTTTGATACTACCATATACTCTGGTGTATCCTTTTGAGTTACATCCAAAGGTAACCTGTGGTTCTTCTCGTTCAACATAATCTAATAGTAGACTTCTATTACATGTCATATGCGTTGAACATCCGCTGTCTATTATCTATATTGATCCTTTTGCAGCTTGACTCCTTCTTAAGCTTTTCCTAACCTGCAATTACACAGACTTAGCAACCCATCTAGACACATGTGCTTTGTTAGTAACATATGTTCCTTTTAGAACCCAGATAAGATTAGCACAAGGAATAAATTCACAGTTGGTGATTTGTCTTCCTTGTTCATCAATGAACCTAATACTTTTGTAAGATGATCTGCTCCTCTTCTGCTTATTCAGCTTCTTTGAGGAGTGTTAGTGTTCTGGACATTCAACTCATCTTCTTCTCCTGTTGTTGATGGATAGTCGAGTTGTTCTTGTTAGCAATCTATCCCTTAGGTTGATAGTAGCGATTGTGACTAGTCTTCTTCATCAGAATAGCTTGAGGCTATTTCTCCTTATTTTTCAAATTAATCACTCGATCTGGTATAACATTACGTTCCACAACAAAAACTAATTTTGAATTCTCTTTGTTGCCACTGAATACTAGTCCATTTCCAAGAGAATATTTATTATGGATCTCAAGAATCATGGTTTGTCTCTCTTCTCTTTTGTTCATGTCTCTTTCATGCTCTTAACTTTTCTTGAGCTTTTCTTCACAAACTTCATTCCACTTTATCAGGTCTGCAATTTTGGCATTGAGAGAGTAGATTTTCTGATCCTTGATCTTGATTTCATTCTGCATCTTCAATTCTTGATATGTGGTTCTTCCACTTGTTTCTTCAAGAGCTTTGATTTTGATTCCCAATTTATCGTTCTCCTTAACGACCGTTTGGAACATCTTTTCAAGTTTAGCATGATCCTTCAAAACTTGACTGATCTCTTTCCAAGATATCTCTTCTTCATCTTCATCAAAAGAATCATAGATATGCTTGTTGGACATTATGGAATTATGAGAGTTTACCTCGTTTTGATCAAGGCCATTGTCTATTCGAACAAAGCATTCATCTCAATCCTCTTCTTGTTCATTAGCATAGAGTGCTTCATCATTGTTAGAGGAACTATCAGATAGGTGACTTGAACTTGAATCCTCTTCTGCCAACATGGCTTTCCGTTCCTTCTTTAAACGTCGATCTCTTTTTGCTCTTAGTTCTTCTCTTTGGCCTTTTGTAAGATTAGGACAATCCATTTTGAAGTGACCTGGTGTACTACAACCAAAGCAAGTGTATTCTGAAAAGTTAGAATTAGATTTATAACCAGATTGTTTTACCTCACTCTTCTCTTCTGATTGATCTTGGTGCTTGTTCTTCTGTAATCGATTGCTTATATTCTCTCTGTAGAATTTCTTGTATTTGTTGGCTTTTGTTTCAAGTTTTTCAAGACGTTTGGCAATCATAGCATAGTCTTTTAAAAGTTTATCTTTTGAGAAAACTTCCTCACCAGAACTGGGCTGCTCATTTTCTGTCAAGGTTACTTTGAAGGCTACTTCTTTTTCCTTCTTAGAGTGATCTGTTTTCCTGCTAGAAGAGTAGTTAGTTCGATGAATACGTTTAATATCATATTCATTACCTGCTAGAAAATTGAATAGTGATTTTGTAGTGAGTGTTGAAATCTAGTCTCACAGAATGTACAGTAGAGTAAATTTCCCAGCTGGCTGGTAAAGCTCGAACAACTTTGAGATTCTTCTCCCTTTCAGTGTATTTGTATTTCTTTAAGGCTGAAACTTCATGTAAGATCTCCATGAACCTTGTCTTCATCTCATCTATTGTTTCACCTTGCATCATCTTGAGTTCATCAAATTTGTTGCAGACGATTGCCAACTTATTCTCAATCATTTCTTCATATCCAAGTCTGAGTTCCTATAGAGTATCCCACATTTCCTTAGTTGTATCCAAGTCGCAAATTTTTGCCAAATATACTCCTTTGACTATGTTTGATATAATGCCTTTAACAAAGTCATCTAGATTGACTTCTCTTCTTTCTTCAGCAGTGTACTTCCTAGGATCTTTAAGTACTTGCTTAGTGACCACTCTAGCATCGGGCTAGTTCCTTCTTGTACTACTGTTTTCTCTTCATAGATTGCTAGTGGACCTTCTTCAATTAATTTCCACATGAGGCAGTGATGATCTTTGAGACACATTTTGATTATGAAGCTCCATTCTTTGTAACCTCGAATTGAGAAGTCCTCACATGCCCTGACAATAGAAGCTTCCATAATAGCAGATAATATGCAAGTGAATGAAAAAGGTTTTCCTAGATCTATTCAAATTGACCACGCAGGTGTTAACATTGTGAAACAGATACAGTGGTCAGTTGAACCACTGCTCTGATACCACTTGTTGGTCTCGGAAGAACAAAGTTTGGTGTATGTACCAACTTTTCAAGTTCACTTGATACATTATTAAGAGAGGTAATCTTTACTCGCTGGGAGATTGCTTAGAATAACAAATCACGTTAACCATCAGGTTGACTCAATCTGTCCAACAAAATTCTCTCTTTAAGTGAGTTACGCAGACAAACTTTCATAGAAGTGATCAGTGAGCTCGAGTTGTGTAGTGTGCAGAAGATGGTGGATTTAGATGGTTGCTCTTTTAATGAAAAATCTTGTTTAAAACATAACCTAATATTATTAGAGATAGATTAAACCAATGATGATGATTGTGCAAGTGCAGGGTTAGTAAATCAAAACAACTGAAAATAAAAGATGCTAAAAGTAACTCATAGAATTGTTTTTATGTGGTTCGGGAAACCCTCTATGTCCACGGTCCAATCAAACTTATCGAAAGTCCACTACTAAGATATTCTCTCTTCTTTATACTCGTTGAGTTCGAGCCACAAACTCCAGTCAAAACTAGACGGAAGTTCGTGCACGAATACTGTCGTGTCCCTTACAACTTACAGATAAATCTGCTATAATTTCTTCACGTAATTCACTTAGAAAACTACTAAGCTAGTAAAGCAATTTCTCTTCTCGATAAGATAGACTTGAATCGAGTTTGGCAAAGAAATCTGTGTTCACGAACAACCTTCGAATGGAATCTGGAGTTGAAATCTCATTGTCAATAGCTTCAACACTTATGGAAATTTCTGGGCAGAGTAACAACTCTTTAAAAAAGATGAATTGCTTGTGTATTTCTCTAGACTTTTTTTGAGAATTTTATAGGATCAAAATTTTGAATTATGCCCGTTGGTTGATTGACGAGTATTGAATGCTTGATTGTCAATCTAGGATTTGATTCTTTAAGTACATCCTTCTTACTTTGTAGAGAAAGATTCGAGATCTTCCTTGATTGATTAACAAATCTAGATTGATCTCCTCTCTTCTTCGAATATATGATGATGTGGCAGATAGGATGAAATATCTCTAAGTTCATCAGGTGTCGCATTGTATACCAGATGACATAAGATAGATTAAATTAATAAGTAAAGATTGGTTGATGCATTGTATACCCAAATTTTACTCGTTTTGTATTCTAGTGATCTGGTCCAGATGTGCTTCTTCAAAGTGATCTGGTCTAGGTATTCTCCAATAAAGTGATCTGGTGTTATGCTTCCAACAGGTTTGCTTGAGTGCTTCCGATTTCCAGAAGACTAATTTAGCACAAATGACTTCTATAAGGAATACCACTTTAGAGGTGTTCTGGTCCTTTTACAAAAATTGTCATCAACTAACCTGGTCTATAAGGTTGGCTTTCTATTACATAATTTTTCATAAGATAACTTTTTCGTTACAATGTACCAACGATTAGAAAAGATAATCAAGGTTTGCTTCTCTATCAGGTTCACAAACTAAAGAGTGATCTCTGTTGGTCCCGAAAGAGCAAGGTTTGGTGTATGGGGGGGGGGGGGGGTAATACACCAAATAGAAATTTTTTAGTTTACTTGACTAATTACTTAGAGAGTTTAGCTTTCTGTAAGAAGATTGCTCAAATTTGACAAATTAGATCGATGACCAGATCGATCACAATCTGTCCAAATTGATACTCTCTTGTGAAAAACACTTAGCAGAGATCAAGAGTGATCTTGTTCTCTAATAGAGCGTTGTGTGCGGAATATGGTGGACTTAGTCAGTGCTCTTTATTAGAACACCTTTGCAAAAACTTAACCGAATAATTTAGTAGGTTGATTAAGAATGCAGATTGTATGGACGTGCTGGTTAGTGAATAAATAACTGAAAGTAAATATGAAGAATATAAATAACACAGCTGTTTTATGTGGTTCGGAAACCACCTACGTCCATGGTCCAATCCAAACTGGATTTAGATATCCACTACTAGGATTCTCTTCTTCTTCATACTCGCTGAGAACGAGCCACAAGTTTCAAACACAATCTGGTTGAAACTTATGCATGAATAAGGGTCGTGTCCCTTTACAACTTACAGTATACAACTGCAATAATATATCTTCACGTTAATCCACTAGAAAACTACTAGCTAGCGAAGCTATCTTCCTTCTCCTTTCGATAAGACAGACTTGAATCGAGTGGTGTGATTTTGATCAAGAATGTCTTAGAACACGATCTGGAGCGTTGAAATCTTCTCAAATAGAACTTTGAAGAGTGAGTTGATTTATGAGCAGAGTAACAGCTAGCTTGATTATTGATAATAGAATCCGTACTCTTCCAGTCTTGGTTCCAAGCTTTTATAGGTGTAGAATTTAAAATTCTAACTGCTGGTCTTGATTGGCTTTGAAGTAAATGTTGATTGTCAATCAGGAAATTGAATCCCCGAATATCTTATCTTGCCTTGGAAAGTTTGACCGAATCTTCAAATATATATGGAAGACAAATCGTTGATAGATGCTTCTTTCCTTCTTCGCGCGTTTGATTGAATCTCCTTCCAAACTTGATCTCTAATAGATAAACTTTCCATCTTCGAGAGATCTACTCATGTGGCAAGCTGACTTAGATTCATTTATGTATATCTAAACATATAATTGAATGTCAAATGACTTGGGGTGATCTGGTCCAGGCTTCAGAATCAAGATGTTTCTTGAAGCTCATCACATTCTGATGTGTGATGTGATTGAGAACAGACTAACTCATATCTATGACAACAAGAAAGTAGGCATAGATGAAGGTACTGGAACAGATCCCAAGGTGATCTATAAAAAGGTGTTGAAAAACCCTAGAGACTATACAATAGAAGAACGAAAGGAAGCTGGATTGGAAAACTTTGCAAAGTCAATGGAATCTATCTAGCAACCATTTGTGATCTAAATACTGCCATGGAGATGATAGAAAACAAGTTTTCTCAAACTTGAAACAGGTTTGAACAATTCTAAATTCTTCCAACCGAAACCATTGAACATATGCAAATCAAATTCACAAAGATCACGCTAGAGATCTTCAGCATCAACAAAAGCAAACACACACAGCGTGAACTAAACCTAAGGGTTATTCGTGCACTGCCTCCTAATTGACATGTGTATTCTTCTTTATATCCCATGCACCCATGTTGGTCCCGAAAGAGCAAGGTTTGGTGTATGGGGAGGGGGGGTGGAGAATACACCAAATGCAAACTTTTCAGTTTACTTGACTAATTTCTTAGAGAGTTTAAGCTTTCTGTAGGCAAATTGCTTAGTAGTGACAAACCAGATCGATCTTATTCTATCCAGACAGAAACACCCTGGTGAATAACACTGAGCAGGGATCAAGAGTAATCGTGTTCCCTTACAGAGCGTTGTGTGCGAAATAAGGTGGACTTAGTTGGTGCTCTTGTTTAGAAAACCTTTGTAAATCTTAACCGAATATTTTAGCAGATTGATTAAGAATGCAGATTGAATGGATGTGTTGGTTAGTGAATAAAACAACTGAAATTTAAAATGCAGAAAATAAATAACACAGTTGTTTTTACGTGGTTCGGAAAACCCCCTACGTCCACGGTCCAATCCAAACTGGATTAGATATCCACTACTAGGATACTCTTCTTATTTATACTCGCTGAGAATGAGCCACAAGTTTCAAGTACAATCTGTTTGGAACTTATGCACGAATAAGGTTTGTGTCCCTTTACAACTTATAGAAAACTACTATAACTGGATCTCTTCACGTCAATCCACTAGAAAACTACTAGCTAGCGAAGATCTCCTTCCTTCTTCTCGATAAGACATACTTGAATCGAGTTGATGTGATTTTGATCACGAACGGCTTAGAACATGATATGGTGAGTAGAAATCTTCTCGAGTGAATGCTTCGAAGAGTGAGATGATTTATGGGCAGAATAATAGCTTGTTGATCGTAGATAATAGTCTTGTACTCTTCCAGCCTTTGTTCCAAGCTTTTATAGGTGTAGAATTTGAAATTCTAATCGTTGGGCTTGATTGGTTTGGAATAAATGTCATTTACCAATCAAGGATTGTGAATCCCTAAATTATCTCCTCTTGCCTTTGGAAAGGTTGATTGAATCTTCAATAAATATGGAAATCAGATCATTGATAGGTACTACTTTCATTCTTCGCGTGTAGATTGATTCTCCTTCCATCATGGTAAATTCGAATGATGTGGCAATGAGTTTGGGACTCTTCGTCAATTAATCTGGTCAAATAAGTGATTGCCAATTAATTGGTGTGTGATCTGATATCATCTGGTTTATCCCCAAAGGAATATGCTCCAAAGCATGGTAGAATCTTTTGATCTGGTCAGCAGTCGATCTGGTTTCCAAGGAATATGCTCCAAAGCATGGTAGAATCATTTGTGAATGTTTAGATAAGGACAGATCGAGTGACCATCTGATAGATCATCTGCTTGCTTCAATCTATTGTTGATCTGGTCCACGAACGAAAGAAACAGAATGACTTCTATAGGATGAGATCTTTTACATGTCATGTCATTTTCTAATCTGAACTAAGATCATGTTCCCTATCAGATTCACTTTAAATTACAGTGATCTGGTACATGTAGAACAGATTAAGATATAGCAAGACAAAGTGTACTCTAAGTGTGTTTCGAGAGAACATCATCAAAACTAAAATATTGTGGAGTTCCCAACAACCCAGATTTCAATACAAAAATCTAAATAAGCTACTACCAGCAAACAGCAGGAGAAGCAAAAGAAGGACAAAGAACTTTCCTTCAAGGTAGACCATGCAAAAAATCCTAAATCTGTATCACATAACGAAGACTTCACTGAAAATGAGAAATTCATGCAGGACTTTGTCATGATGGCAAAGAGACTAGAGAAGTTGGAAGCCAGATCCAACAAATACCGATTATTTGATTGTGACAATCTTCGCAACTATAACAACAACAAATCATCTAACCAAGACAAACCTGACCAGAAAGAGTAGGTAAAACATTCAAATACTAAAATCAACTATCTCCTGGCCAAATATGATGCGCTTTCTAAGAAAGCAGCAGATGAAAAGAAGTACATCAACACATTTCATAGAAATTGACAGATGATGCAGGAATACATCGTTGAACATCAGCGAAGAACATATAGAGATGGAATGGTTTCATAGATGATCAACTTGAAAAGCGGCAAAAATTTGTTAAAGCATAAGGGAAGGTAAAAGGTAAAATTGTTACACAAACCAGGAAAGCCCAGCCCGACCAGATTTTGAAATTACCTAATCCTACCAAGCAGCCACATGCCATTTTAATCAAGAAGAACATCAGGACACAACATGATCGGCACTTTAATGTACATAAAGGCATTGGATACAGAGGCAAGAAAAATGTAGTGGCTGCACAGAACATAACTTCTACTTATAAGGCTGCCACTACACAGAAGTAGACAGCAGCACAAATCATTGTACAGTGACAGCAGACTGCAAAACCTGCAGAACGTCCTCAGCAGCAACAAGTACTAAAGAAAGCTAACAAAGATCCTACATAGAATAGACAACAGAAGAGAATAGAGAAAGAGCAAATTTATATCGACTTCATAGGCCGACAGATTCGATCTAACTCCAACTCTTTCTATGCTCGTTATTTATGGGTTCCAGTTGGAAACAATGCTACTAACAAAGTACCGTTTTCATAATGGGTTGTTAAGTTTGTTTCATAGTAGAGTGGGAGAAACAGAAGAAGCATTGCTGCACAAGGTGCTTTCTGGATCATCAACAGCGGATGCTCGATGCACATGACCTATGATCAAGAAAAGTTGTCCAACTACACAGAATACAATGGACCTACGGTTACCTTTAGAGGCAACACCAAAGGATATACTAAAGGATATGGAGATCTTGTAGTTGGCAAGACCACGGTAAACAATGTATCTTTCGTAGATGGTCTTAAGCACAATTTATTTTCTACTAGCCAATTATGTGCTTCAGGAAAATAATTTATTTTTACAGCTAATATGTGTGTGGTCAAGAATTAGGAAGGAGCTACACTCCTTACTGCTATTTTGCAGGATAAACTCTACATAGTTCAATGGAGCACAAATCAAGAAACATGCTTAGTCACCAAGACCACCACAGAACTCAGTTGGCTATGGCACAAGAGATTGAACCACCTAAACTTCAAAATTATCAACAAATTAGCAAGAGAGAATCTGGTTGAGGGACTACCAGATAAAGTCTTCGACATAAACCATGTTTGTGATGTCTGCCAAGCAGGGAACAGACTAGAGCATCATTTCCTAGCAAAGTTGGACATACAACTATTAGGATTTGTATACTTCGAAGCATGCTTTATGCTTAGACGATGTATCAGACTTATTTTCAGTTTCATTTCAATGAAAATAAAATTTTCTATCATTAGTTTGTTATTTACTGCAATTGTAGACTGTGTGGTGGATCGATGATCACAGAAGGTAAAACAGTCGGATCCTTTGAAGTATAAAGCTCAGAGCCTAGACAGACTTGGACAGTTGTTCAGCCTCTTTTTGATCGTCTAAACTCATATTTTCCGTGTCTTTATTCGTGTTATTTTCTCTCTTGTGTGATGTTTTGGCTTGATTTACGGTTCATTTTATGTTTTAGGGTCACAAGCCTAAACGAGTGTTGAAGTTGGAAAAGAAACGAGAAAAGATCGAGAAATGATGAAAGAGTGAAGACTAGTACCGAGAGCACTAGTCATGGCCGTGTAGCCCTAAGCGGCCGCTGACTAGGTGGTGTGTGCCAAGGCCGAGCCACAGCCGAGCCAGCACGCAAGGGCTAGCGCGCTAGGGTCAGCGGTCGTTGAACCCTCAGCGGTCCCTGACCACACAGCTGACTCGGTGAGCGCCCAACGGCCGTGCCCGTGACTTGCAAAATCGTGCCACTCAGCGACCGCTGACTTTGAGCAGTCGCTGACCTCCCCTCTTACCTATAAATACCCGATGCATTTCTCATTCGAAACACACCATTTTCGAGACACATCTTTATACACCGTTTTCCAGACCTTTGTTCCAGACGTTTGGATTTATATTTTTAGCAACTCTCGACCTATTTTTCTAGGGTCGAGACTTTTGATTTCTAGATAGTCGTTTTTAGTTTTAGAATTCGTACTCGAAGGATAGCCAATCGCAACATTCTAGTTCGTAGTTCTTCTTCAGTTTTTCATCTTGGATTCCAGACCGTTCTAGTTATTAATCAAGTTTGTTTTCTATTTATTATTCATGTTTCGCTTATTATCAAGTTCGTTTATTTGTTTATGCTTTCGGGTTCTTATTTCGTTTTCGGTTTCCAAAGTACTTCATGCATTCCTTTTGATTCCGATTTCCAAGTTACTTACATTCTTTAAAATTCGCATCTCGTTTTCTTAGTTAGACAATTTTGTCCTTCATTGCTTTCCCTTAGTTTAGAGTTACATGCTTTTGTTATTGATATTCCTTGCCTAGTTTTAAAACCTTCAAAAATTCCTTTTACTTGCTTTCATTTACGAACAAAAATTTAAATTGCCTTGCTAAGTCTTCCTTGAGAATACGACTTGGGTTGGCATATCATTACTAGAAGACCTCGTTAAGATTGCGAGCTACTCGAAACAATTTTAGTCAAACCACAGTCTAGTCATTAAAGGTTGAAATATCATTTGATGCGAGAGCTGACCTTAGCCTGCAAAATGATATAGGTATGTTTAAGCTGATACACATGCTTTGCGTATACATATTGAAAGGTTTCACAGTGAGATAAGTTATACGTGTTGTTGCTTAAAACAAGGTCTCAAAAATTAGTTATTTCTTAATCGATGTGTTGATGACATTAGTATATGCGGCTAATTAGACGCTGCTTTGTTTATCTTCGCTTGCGGGTTTTTCGTAACCCTCCATAGTGATGTCTTAATTAATTAATTTAGTAAATCTTAAAAGCGGGATATAATTAATGACAAAAGGGTTACATCCGTAATTTGGATGGATTAAGATTAGTTCAATATTTATCCTATAGTAGAACCGATAAATATTTATAATGGAATTACACTTTATTACATTTTCATAGAGTAATTAATTTGAAGTTAAATTAATTTAATATATTAATTAATTTAAGTCTAAGTTTGACCATGCAATTAATTTAATTTAATTGGGCCAAAATGACTTGGAAACTAATTTAATTAAGTTATGGATTTGACTAAGTCAAATTAATTTTAAATTATTCAAAATTCAAATTTGAATAATAGTTGGAATTGTAGAGAGATAAAAGTGAGAATTAATTATATTATTTGAGAACTTATCCATTCAACTTAGAAACTCTAACCTAACCCAAAATATCGAGCACATAAGGTGGCCGAAAATCCCACTTCTCATACCCTAGGATTTTCGGCCATTAAGAGTTAAATTTCTCTTAAATTTTGAAAACTATGAGTATTCAACATTCTAATTTTCATTCTTGTTTTCTTGAAGATTGGATAGTTTATTGCCCACACAATATTCAAATCATAGATTAGGAATAGGTTATAAGTTTCCGAGGTAGGATTGAAAGAGATCAAGAGGAGATTCCATCGATGTGGACCGCAGTTCGTTGTTATCGAATCAGTTCGTTTCTCCACAAGCGAAGGACTAGCAAAGGAGAAAGTATAATAATTTAATTCAGCAATTATATTCTCCTACGTAGTATTAAATGTCAAGAATTAATTATTTATGCGATTTATTAAACATGTGGATCCTGCGCATTTATGAGCCTCTCATACGCGTTCTATCAATTGGTATCAGAGGCGGTCACAAGATTTTAATTTATTGTATAAATTGAATTTAATTCTTTATTTGATTTTTCTGTGATCGTAATTGATATTAAAATGCTAGTTTTAAATTCAAGCATTATATATCTGTTTACATGGATAATTTGATTTAATACCGCATTTATTTGTTTAATTCATTTTTCGGTACCCGTTTTGAGGCTTGAATGTAATCTCACAGGGGGGTAGACCGTGTTAGATTAGGTAGATAGATTTTTCCCTGTATTTTTCTTGTTTAAATCATCTAAAATAGTGGGAGAAATAATCTACACGAAAAATGAGGCGGAGAAACGGAGGTCGGAACTGGACCGCAATACTTGTGTTCAGTTTCATTTTATTGTGAATAAATGTTTCTATCATTGGTTTGTTATTTATTATCTTTATATATTGAATTATAAACAAGTCAATTTACTGCAATTGTAGACTGTGTGGTGGATCGATGATCACAGGAGGTAACACAGTTGGATCCTTTGTAGAATAAAGCTCACAACCTATACAGTCTTGGACAGTCTAGTCGGTAAAGGTTGCGGTATCATTTGATGCGAGAGCTAACCTTAGCCCGCAAAATGATATCGGTATGTATAAGTTGATACACATGCTTTGCATATACATATTGAGAGGTTTGATAATGAGATAAGTTCTAAGTACAGTTGCTTAGAACGAGGTCTCGGAAATTACTTATTTCTTAATCTATGTGTCAATGGCATTAGTATATGCGGTTGATTAGACGCTACTTTGATTCATCTTCGCTTGCGGGTTTTTCGTAACCCTATATAGTGATGTCTCTGGCAATAGTGATTGGCTTAGCTAGAAGTACTCGATTATCAGTCCCATAGAATCACGTCTCGGTGACATGAGTTGATTAAATCCACGTGAGGCATTCAACAAGGTTTATTACATAAGAAACCCAACCGATTGGAATTTATTCCGTATGTAATAATAAATGTCTGAACCGGATCACTCACGAATAAATACATTTATTAATTATGAGTTGTCAACGAACTTAATTAATTATTGGATTTAGTAAATCTTAAACGAGGGAGATAATTAATGACACAAGGGTTACATTCATAATTTGGATGGATTAAGACCCATAACCTATCTAATTGTGGATATGTCATCGGTATACAATGTGATCCTGGGCACACATGCTTTGAATGCTTTTGAAGCGGTAGTGTCCACATACTATTTAAAAATGAAATTTCCTGTGGGAAATATGGTAGGGCAAGTTATAGGGGACAAAAGTGCATCTCATAGATGTTATCTACATCCGTGAAAAAGGGGAAGCAAAAAGAAAAGTAGATTTGGTGCAGGAGTCTTCCGTGGAAGCGGAGAACAGAAGGAAAAAGCAAAAGGAGAAGCATGTGATGACAAAAGAAGCAACACTTAATCAGAGGCTGATGACAGAGGTTCAGGAAGCGGAAAAATTGAATATGCCAGATGAAGGCAAAGCAAAAGTTCCAAATGTGGAAAAGCTGATTTTACCAGAGGAGGACAAAATAGGGATATAGAAAACAATCGAGGAAACTTCGAAGAAAGGCATAACTGTATCGCCTAGGTTAATTAAAAGGGAATCAAAGAGGATCTAGATTCCTCAGATCTTTAAATAGTATTTCTTTCATTTTGAGAAAATATTACAAGCATGTTTTTTTTTTTTTAAATTCAAGCCTTTGAAAGATTTTTAGGGAATTTCTCTTAGTTTAACTCTTTGAGAGGAGGCAAAGTATGGAAATATGCAGATGTGAGCGTTTCTTTTGCAAGTATGCGTTTGATAATGTTCATATACTTTATAGAGAAAAGGCATGCTTTAAAGAAGAGGCAAATAAACAAGCATATAATAGCAAAATTCAAATACGGCAATTCAAACGCAAGTGAAATTATATAAGTAGAACCCTTGTAAAGGAGGGGAAGATAGCATATTAACAAAATATTCAAGGTGCATGGTCAGATCAAACCGATTGACCAGAGACACCAAAGAGTGTTTTGGGGGCAAAAGGGGGTCTACATTCTAACACCCAAACACATTAAAACACAAAGTGGAGTCAACCCACTCACGACATAAAAAGTTATGGGAGAATGAAGGCAGCTGGTCAACTTCAGCTATCCACAGATGCAAAGTCGCTTCTTTCGATCTCCCCTGCTACCTCTGGCATTTTCCCTGGTACTCTCCTGGAGGTCGATGGATGATGCTTTACTGGAACGGATCAACTCACCTCCTAAAAAAAGGAAATGAATGTAGGTTAAGGAATAACAAAATCAGACCTAGAGATATTAAATTAAGGCATGGCCTTTACCTTTAACCTGTTTGCAAAAGAAATTTTTAAGAAAAAGTTAGAAAATTAAGATTCAATTACTCGAACAAGCAAGTTATCAAGATAGAAGTCATACTAAATGCAAAAGATGGGAAAATTTATTGTCCCGATTAGCAAGCCAGGGGAGCACCGGGTAAGGGACTAAACCCCAGAGAGGATTACTCTCGGAGGCAGCGGGATCAGCTTGAAGAAATTCTTGGGCCCAAACACATCCATATACCAGAGATAGACCTCTCTGTGTTTGGGGTCTTCAGGGAGAGTTGGAGAATCTTTTAAAAGGTTCAGCGGAACCTTGTCAACGTCAACCTCGCTCCAACGGTCAGACATCCAAAGTTGTTCGCATGTAGCCATAATGATGTCAATGGCCCAATGAGCCAAAGGCTCAGCAAGTCGAGCACGACATTGATGTGAGAAACGGTAGGCCTCTAGCAGATCAGAAACTATTCAGTGGAATTGCCTCTGGCCAGAGGGGGAGAGGAGAAGGGCATCACAACACAATTATGCCCTATTTTTTTCTCTGCTAATGAAAGTGCTGTTATCGGATGAGGCTTTGCCCGACTCGAAGCCCCTTCGGTATGGTTCTGAAGTAGTATTCGGAATGTTTCACCACGCTTAACCCAATCGTCAGCCAGGGTTTGCATGCTATCCTCGTAAAAGCTAGCTTGCATCTGGTAATCTACTTCTGGGTCGTCCAGCAGACTTCGAAGATGCTTAACCTCCAAGCGTAGAGAACTCATCTCTTTTTCTCGACACTCCTGTTTAGCATCGGTGAGGGATCTTTCGACCATAATCTTAGCAGCCCTTTCACGAGCGGTTTTCACGAGTTTGTCAGACAGGGTCATATTTATGCTACAAAAAAAAGGTGAAGCACCAAAGATTTATTTCCAAAACCGAAAGGAGCGAGAAGAAGTGGGAAATTAAACAGAGAGGATTCGATTGAAAAACAAATAGCAAAGTTAGCAGTAAAAATAATAAAAAAACAGATATAAGCCTTATGTTTGCATTAGTTAAGGGTAAAGAGATGAAGAATGAGAAAGATTTCAGAAAGTAATTATTGTCATCTCAAGTAAAACGAAAGGCATATGATATATGGTGTAAATTTTTTTAGAGAAAATCAAAGTATGTAGACAGTATGTCAAAACGAAGGAGCGGTTAACAGGCAAATGTACAAATAACTTAGTAGAATTTACGTAAATAAATAAATACAAACGCCTAGCATAGAGGAAAGAAAAAAAAAGTAGGAGCAAGAAGGAGCATACCTTCGGAGAAGAGGGAGGCTGGAAGTTAGAGATGGTATGGAGAGGGAAATGTCGATAATTTTTTGAAGAAATTCACTAAGGCTCCAATTAATATGTAGTTTCATTTTACAAAGGCTGGAAATAAAATGACACGTGTAGTGTCCGGATGCGAAGGGATTTATCAATCTTACGGCCAGGAGTGAGCGACGAATGGAGTCCTCAAGGACAGGACAGTGAAGAGACGGGTATAGTAACTCAACAGTCAAAAGGGTAATTGTAAATTCTCACACATTATGTCAGGTAATAATTAAGGCAGAACCCGATAATGGCTTTTGACTCATAAGATGATAGAGGCCACTTTTGAGACTAAGGGGGGAGCAGCTGATAGGGAATAATATCAATATTACTTTGAAAAGAATAAAAAGAAATCTACTACTAAAATAAAATACTTTTTTCGGGATAAATTAAGCTCTGGAACACCTAGAAGTGAAAAGAATCAGAGGGCATTTGTGGTCTAGTTATTATCCAGAGGGAATGGTCTGAACAGCCCTCACCTCTGTTTGAGATCATCTCTGGAAGAATGGCTTGACAACTTTGGTTCTGGGGGTCTACTAAGTAAGATAGCTACGTTTATTATACTTCCTGACATATGTCCACTTTGAATCTTACATATGTCAGAGGTACATAGTTATGCGGCGATGGTCTCTAACAACCCAAGCGAGGACCATTACCACATGGTAAGCTATGATTGGACAAGAATCATTTACACGCACCATTCACACCTAGTACTTCTGAGGTATATTACTTATTTACCCTTTATATACCTAGCTATATATATCTCATCATTTGTTTCTTACATAAGAGAGAACGAACACTTGTTCTTTCACGCATTCTCATTAACCACGTAAATTGACTTAAGCGTCGGAGTGTCTTCCCGGAGTACCCCCGACTACTCCCCCGGCCTTGTTTTGCAGGTCACGCCTGTGACTCCAGGACCGAGATAATCACTTATTCAAGCTACACAGTTTAATTCAAGGTATAAACTTCAAACTCTTGGAGCTTTCTTACATTTTCTGTAAAGTAAATATTTTGTTGAAGACTAATCCTTAGTCTTACAATTGGTAATAAGTTAATTTCTTGGTTCTCCAAGAAACAGACATCAATCGCAACCTCAACTACATAAGCTGAGTATATGGCCACTGGCAGCTGTTGTGCATAGATCCTATGGTTAAGGAAACAACTCAAAGACTACAAAGTAAAAGTACAGAATGTGTCTATCTACTGTGACAGCTCAAGCGCTATAGCAATCACACAGAATCTCGTTCTCCACACAAGATGCAAGCATGTAGATGTGAGGCATCACTTCATCAGAGACCACGTGTAGAAAAATAATGTGCAGATCTTGAAGATCCACACAAATATGCAAAGAGTTGATTTGTTAACCAAAGCACTGGCAGAAGATAGATTAAACATGATATGTGGAAAGCAAGGACTTCAAAGTCCAGAATAGGTGCAAATCGTGTGACACAAATTGAGATAAGCAAATCGTGGAACACATATTATGTTACATAGACATATGTAACAGAACTAGTGACTACACAGATCGCAAAACACAGATCGTCGAGCAGAAATCTAATCCTAATCAGAACACGAGATCTACTCCACAACCAGTCAACTAAGTGTGAAGTAGGTAAAGCTCCAAGCACATAAAGTTTACAAATATTTGCAGAACAGAAGACGTTGATAGAACAAAGATGATGATCCATTCACTGAACACAAATTTATCACAGATCATCACAAAATATGTTCCCACACCTTAACCTGTGCATTTATTGCACTCGGCATTTATTATAGGGGAACCAAAGAATTTGTATCATTCTCTGTGTCTAATCATATGCCTCATATTTATGAGTCAAAGTATTATGATATTTAATTATGATGTCCACCTATGTAGGACTAAGGGGTGAAGTAATACAATACTCACCTTTTTCAGAGTTTAACCGAGGATCGAAGCAAGCAATTAATTCTTGTTGTACCGCTTAAACTCAATTGACGGAGGTGTAAGTCACACAATACCACGTCTGATGAAAAGTGGGACACAGCTGTACTAGGCGGGAACTTGCAAATTCAGGAGTGATCTAGACCGTTCATATTAAACTTACTTTTTATGTGAGATCTAAATCGTTCAATTAAATGTTATATATATCTTAACTGCTATGTTATTCCGTCCTTACGCATTCATAATCACTTGCATTGATTCGTATCACTTATCATCGCTTTCATTCTCTTTGCCTCAGAAACCTTTCCATAACAATCGCTAAACCATTTTCTAGTCAAAGACTCATATTTTTCACATGACTTCAACATTTGGAAATCAATTCTCATCCAAAGCCACTCCCCCAACCCATCTCACCGCTATTCAAATGATTAATATTGTGAAAGATTGATTAACATATGAGAACTTTGTTGTGTTAGAGTCATATGGATTCGAAGCAGTAAACCTAATGTTTGAAATGATCAGTAAATGCAAAGTTTTTTTGTATATCTTGATTCTTTGAAAAAAAAATTTGTTATGCCTGTTTATCATTTGTTTATGATTCTGCGAAAGGAATTGTTGGTCGTTGGCCATTCTAATCCCACATGGGAGGAACCAGAGGCTGGGAAGCCTAAGACTAAGGAAGCCACAGTAGCTGGAGTTCCAAAGAGGAAGGCGCCCACACAGAGGGCCCCTGCTGTGAAGAAGTTAAAGGAGACAACGCCATAGAAAACGAAGTAGGAAGGTCCTCTTAAAGCAAAGAATAATATAGTTGCACCGACTCTCGATCTGCACTTGGTAGTTGAGTCTAATGAATTAACAATACCCACAGCAATTCCACAGGAGCTGCAGACATACAGGACAATGATTCCACAAGAATATGTCCCATCTGAGTCCGAGGAGGAGATGGACTCGCAGTTTCACAGTAGATCACACACTCATCCAGTTGAACCACTTCTATGAGAAGCATCTCTACACCAAGAAGAACCATCACAACAAGCAGAACCACATGTATAAGTACAACAACAGTAGCAGCCAGAACCCCAACCACTACAGATGATGCCTGCACAGAACATCAATTTTGATGTTGCATAAGAAGAGGAAATGGTAGATCCGGCGCTAAGTGATGCGCATATCGTGTTGGAACAGATTTGGGAGATAGCTGCAGATAAGGTAGCTGGGATGCTTCCTGGAATTAATCTTACACCAACAACACTCGTGATGGTTGTCTGATTGAGAACTTACCTGAATATCTGAGACGGCCCCTACTATATGTTGGAAGTAGTTTGAAAAGTGATGACACTGGAGGAAATCATGATCGAGGAGGGAGACTTGATGAGCTATTTTTCTTTTATGAACTTGAATTACCTTTACACAGACTTCAGGATACTGGTTCATGCCAGAATGCGTCTAGAAGCAAAAGAGCTACAAGTTGATCTGAGATCTTTTAATAAGTCTGAGGGGAAACTCTACCACAGAGCTGGATCATTCTTGGAGCCATCCTCATCCGGCACCCCCGCTGCTCTTACCCTTGTTCAAGCTTCACCCATTCCTTCTGTGCCCACACAACATATGGACACAAAAGAGGAGCCTGTCGAAAAGGAGATCATTTTTGAAGCTCCACCCTCTCCCAGATTGCCATTAGTGCCTGCTGGCCCAGTTATAACTAAGAAAGTTCTAAAGATTTTATATCAGATCACGTATTCTCACCAACCAAAGCTCCACCCAGCTATCACCACTTCACAGTCGCAGAACTACTTAACTTCTCTCCACCACCAATCAACTATAAAAGCATCAAACAACTAGTGCACACTAGAGTGAGCGAAGATCTCGCGAGTAGAATAACTTAAGTGGCCAATGTTCAACTAAAATTGTTTCGAGTCGCTCGCAATCTAATGAGGTCGTCTAGAAAAGATAAGTCAACCCAAGTTGTATTCTCAAAGAAGACATAGTAGGGTAATTTAACTCTTTCTTCACAAACGAAAACAAATAAAAGAATGTTTGAGGATTTTAAAACTAGGCACAGAATATAAATAACGAAAGAATGTAAATCATAAACTAATAAAAATAAACGAAAAAACTAATTGCATAACTACGAAAACTAGATGCAAATTGAAAAGAATGCAAGTAACTTGGAATTCGGGATTGAAAAGAATATAGAAAGTACTATGGAGGAGATCGAAAAGGGCATATAACAAATAAATGAAATAAGAAAACGAAAGCATAAACATGTAAACGAACTTAATAATAAAAAAGAACCCGGAGTAATAAACGAAAGAAAACTTGATTATTAATACTAGAACGAACTTGAATCCACAACAAAGAACGGAAAAGAACTACGAACTAGAATGTTGTAATTTGTTATCCTTCAAATCCAATATTAAAACTAACAACGATTAACTAAAAATCAAAAGTCTCGACCATAGAACAATAGGACGAGGGGTGCCCGAAATATAAAATGCAAAACGTCTGGAAGAAGGACCCGTAAAAGGTCTGGAAAAAGATGATAAAAGGTGTGTCCAATGAATGAGAAACGTGTCGCCTATTTATATGCGAGAAGGAGGGTTAGCGGCCGCTCAAGGTCAGCGGCCGCTGAGTGATTCGGTTGCACGTGTCGCGGGTACGGCCATTGGGCCGCTGACCGAGTCAGCCGTGGGGTCACTGACTGCAGACCCTGGCTCACGCTGGCTCTTGTGCGCAGACTCGGCTGTGGCTCGGCCTTGGCACGCATCGCCTAGTCAGTGGTCCCTACATGGTCTGCGGCCGCTAACTAGTGCTCTCGGCTCTCATCTTCATTTTCTCATCATTTGTCGATCTTTTCTCGTCCCTGTTTTCAACTTTAACACTTGTTTAGGCTGTGATCCTAAAACATAAAATGACACGTAAATCGAGCCCGAAAAATCATGCAAAATGGGAAAACTACAAGATTAAAGACAAGAAATATACGAGTTTAGACGACGAAAAAGAGGTTAAACAGCCCCTCCACACACAAAACCTTGTTTTTCCTCAAGCATAACTTAGTCTAAAATATCCATAGGAATAATCTATCACGTCATTCATTCTTGACAAGACTTCTAATCGTTCCAAAATCAATCTTCCTATCCTCACGCCACGTCACATAAAGATCATAGAAGTAAGTAGTCCACTTAGACTAGATACTCATCAATTCGAACAACACAAAACAATGATGCACAAGGTAACATCGAGATCACATAATCGGCTAGAGTTTGTATCCATCACTTTATTAACTTATCTTTCTCTTTTCTTTTCATTTCTTTTCAATATGAGGAATATTAAGGATAATGTTCACTGGGTGTATACTCCGAATGTTCGAGTTTTCCCGGTGTGGATTCTCTGCTCATCTCTTTTATAATTTTGAATTATTGATTAAGAGAGCAGGGTAGAATCCTTATGTATTCCAATTTTTCACGAACTCAAAAAGAAAATTTAGAACAATGTCAAGTTAGGTCATTGTTGTGAGGTGTGAACGATTAGGAGTCACCTAATGTATCCTCACGCGGTTTCCCGTGCTCATGGTTCCCATAGGAGAAGAGACCTCTTGACAAGCTCAATTCTCATTACAAAACATGGATACGCAACAAGTGGTAATAAATAACTAGCCAGTCGAATCAATCAATTTATACCATCATGCATCACTATCTCAATCATTCTACTAAGATTAAGAATCCGGTAATAATCTTCCACACATTCCTAGTTCATCTATGTTTCATAACATGAATCAAGTCAAACATGTAATACCCCGAATTTTCCTAATACAGTTTAGATATCTTAGGAAAAGACTATACTCTCTTAGGACCTACCATAAGAATTTGGCACCCGACGAAACTTTTTAAGCATTTCTTTAAAAATGATCTTTTCATGCATAAGTCAAAAGCATATCAATATTGTACTAATTTTGTAGGATTTTAAAAAAAAGAAAAATATTGGTACTAAGTTTTCCAAAAAAGGAGTTCATATGTAACCGTTATGATTTTTTAAAGTTTAAGCACGTCGTAAAAAAATTAGTTTTTTTCATGCATGACCGAAAGTATATCAATATTATAGTCATTGTGTAGAGTATTAAGAAAGGAAGGCATTGACTATGAATTTGCTCGAAAAAGAGATCGTATGCAGAAATTAGGATGTTTTAAGGTGGCTCAGCCACCGTCAATATTGGTCCCGAAAGAGCAAGGTTTGGTGTATGGGGGGGGGGGAATACACCAAATACAAACTTTTCAGTTTACTTGATTGTTTATTAGAGAGTTCAAGCTATTCTTAAATAAGAAATTGCTCGGCAGATGACTAATCAGATTGATCAGCAGATCGATACCAGGTCAGTCCAAACAGATTGCTCAATAGTGAAGACACTTAGACAATAATAAGAGTGATCTTATTATTTTCTAAGTATTGTGTGTGCGGAAATATGGTGGATTTAGTGAGTGCTCTTATAAAGAAAACCTTAAAGATTAACCAGATTGATTAAAGCAGATTGATTAGAGATGCAGACTATATGGTAGTGCAGGGAGTTAGAATAATAAACAACTGAAAATAAAAATGCAGAAAGATAAATGACACAGTTGTTTAACGTAGTTCGGGAAATCCCTACGTCCACGATCTGATAAAAAACTAGACCAGATTATCCACTACTAGGATACTCTTCTTCTTTATACTCGTGGAGAACGAGTCACAAGTACCAGTCAAAGCTAGAATGATACTTATGCACGAAGTAAGGGTCATGTCCCTTTACAACAGATTACCTCTACGTTACCACTAGAAGTCTACTAGCTAACAGGGTGATCTCCTTTCTCTCGATAAGACAGACTTGAATCGAGGCTGAGTTGGTGTGATGTAGAATCACGAGTTTGTTTGAAGCTCTTAGTCTGGTTCAAAGAATGATTGCTTGAGAGTAGATTGTAGATGTAGCGCACACCTTTTTCTCCAGACCTTGAATTTCAAATATATAGGCCTTTGAATTTAAAATTCTAGCCGTTGTTGATTGGCGTGAGATTGATTGTAGATTGCCAATTACTGGTATCCATCATATCTGTTCTTGCCTTGTAAAAACGTTGACTCAATCCTCTAAGTATGGAAAGCAGATCGCTAACTGTTACTTTCCTTTCTTATGTCAATCGTGGATTCTCTTTCCAAACCCTATTGGATGGACTTCAACCTTGACGTGGCAAGAGGATATGATGTGTAGGATGATGTCATCTGGTGGTTTGATGACTCTATCGATCTGGTATACGCTGTGATCATCGATCTGGTCTGTGATCTGGTTGCTATCTGTCACAACAGATCGATTTCTTCTTGGCGAGAAATCTTGGCCTTCATCCTATACTATCATAGAAATGACTTCTATAGGAGTAATTCCTTTACATGTTAAGTCATCTCCTAATCTGTTCTCTATTAGATTTCACTTTATATGTAGTGATCTGTTGACACGTAGAACAGTTTAGCTCTAAAAAGGACTAAGTGTGTTTCGAAAGATCATCATCAAAACCAAAATTACTTTAGGCTTCCCAACAGTCAAGTCTTCGCCACCATCGTTCTGATGCCGTCATCTTCATGCTTTCTCCTCCAGTTCTATTCTTCATTCATTTTCCCGTTCATGACTATCGGTCTATCAGACGGCTAAGGTCTCTTAAGATTTTTAGTTTCTGACCATAAGATCTGTTACTCTGCCGGATTGAATTTTAGATTTTGATCCCGATTAGGATAGACATGTCATGCTTTATTGCATTATTTTCATGTTTTTCTAAAGGGAAAATATTCATGGTCTATCCCTTTCTTAATAAAATTTACAGTGCTTGTAGTGAAAAAAATATAGGCTTTTATGAAAGAGGTTTCATTAATTTTCACTGGTCCAATTTTCATAGATCTGAAAAAGACTAAGAATCTCCTCGAGTAAGCTTTGAGGGATAATGTACTGAGTATTTTTGCCTTCTGAGCCAAGTTTATTTGAAAACCCGGGTATAGCCAAAATGAACTTAAAAGACCTAGAAAACCCTCGATTCCTCGTTTTCACTTTATTCACGTTACGTTTGGGATTTGAGGCCAAAAGTTGTTCTGTATAATTGACAGGTACTTACAATTGCGAACGAGATATTTGACAGATTTACAGTTATCACACGGTATTGGTATTTGATAACAGGTGGGTATATATATGTTTTCAAAATGTATTTTTGAGTTATTAATCTCTTATATTTATGAAAATCAAAATGGATGTCCATGTTAAAATATTTTACTCCTTATTGGATAAGTGATCCCTCAAGCATGACGATCGGATCATGTGCTATGTTAGTGCACTAGCACATGGTTAGTGTACACGTGGGTTTATGTGGGTTGTCCCCATATATTCTCGAGTGAAGTCAGTTTGGGTAAAAGTTCCCTACTAATTAATGACATAAATGATGGACCTCAATGGGTTGTCCCCATATGTTCATAGAAGGGTATCTAATACCAATATTGAGCCAAGGAAAATGAGATCTCAATGGTTTTGGTATGCATAGAATGACTTTCTATTTTAAAACTTTCTATGTGATACTGTTGGATATTCCTTTTCAGAAAATGATTTCACAAAAGGATTTTAAATGGCATAACTCATGGGGTACATTAGTATTCAGCCCTGCAAAATGTTTTCAAATTGTTTTGCGGATTGAGAGGCTGGTGGTGTCGTGCGAGGCTAAGGAAATGGTTGTTGCAAACTATCATGTAATGTATTCCACTGCCTAGTTCATGTTCTTTTCCAGTCTCTGATTCTTCATGCTATTGGCTTCATGACAATAAAATGATCCATTATTCATACACGAGAATTACTATTGTCTATTACATGCATTCATCTTCATAGGAGAGCTTAGACGTAGTCGGCCCCTCTTGGACACTCAACTCCTCGACCCCTTGTGATGTTGTCGTGTAGCACCGACCACACTTGATGAGTCGGGTGAGTTACTCCTTTTGGCGAGCTAGGCTCACTAACCTCCGCCCTTTATTGACGGCTCCTATTGGATGATTTGGCCGCTTGGGATTCTGGATTACCGCTCCCATATTATGAGCTATAATCTCCAACCCCGTCTTGCATTGCATCTCTTTGCATTCAATCCTTCATTGATCATGAATTATTGTTGACTATATCTATTGGTGGGTTTATTTGTCTCTATTCTCCCATTCAGATTAGTCCTAGTTATAAATGCGTTCCTATCCATTTTTCAAAGACAATTTCTCCACCATGATTTAGTTCAATGTCCCCCTTTCTTCCCCACTTCTTTTCTTTCCCCCCAGTCACGCTCTGGTGCGTGTGCCGTCATTCGGGATACGGAGCATGACAAAGCAATCAAGGCTTTCGAATCATATCATATCTCAAACACGTCACGACTCAATTCAACCACAAGATATCAAGACAAAGTAGCTCTAAAACAATCAGGATTTTGCATAAACAAGACACTGAAATAAAACAACGAATGCATGCACTAAAGAGATACAAAATTTATTCAACTAAAATTGTTTCGAGTCGCTCGCAATCTAACGAGGTCATCTAGCAATGATAAGCCAACACAAGTCGTATTCTCAAGGAAGACTTAGTAGAGAAATTTAACTCTTTGTTCACAAACGAAAGCAAGTAGAAAAATGTTTGAGGGTTTTAAAACTAGGCACGACATATAAATAGCGAAAGAATGTAAATCCTAAACTAATGAAAATAAATGAAGAAACGAATTGCCTAACTACGAAAATTGGATACAAATTGAAAAGAATGCAAGTAACTTGGAATTTGGGGTTGAAAAGAATAAAGAAAGAACTATGGAGTTTGAGATCAAAAAGGTCGTAGAACAAATAAATGAAATAAGAAAACGAAAGCATAAACAAATAAAGCAACTTAATAATAAAAACAAACCCGGAGTAATAAACGGATGCAAACTTGATTAATAATACTGGAACGAACTTGAATCCACAACGAAGAACAGAAAAGAACTACGAACTAGAATGTTGTAATTGACTATCCTTCAAATCCAATATTAAAACTAACAACGACTAACTTGAAATCAAATGTCTTGACCCTAAAACAATAGGTTGATAGGTGCTCGTAATATAAATGCAAAATGTCTTGAAGAAGGACCTGAAAAAGGTGTGGGATGGTGTTGATGCCAGCCTCTCGTTGGATTTTGCTCGCCTTTCAAAAGTTTCACTTTGTCAGTTTCTTTTTGTGCGTTCTTTCCTTTCCTTTGAGTGATTTCTTTACTACTAGAATTCTGCAAATTAGAATTCTCAACCAAGGGGTTAGTAGTATCTATATAAAAACACGTATCTATAAAGTCAACAGAAGGTGCGGTGTGGCTCTGGTGCGCAGAGAAAGATACTTCTTAATCAAGGACAGACATTTTAATGGTACTATTTTTTACATCAATAATAGTATTCGTAGTAGCCATAAAAGGGCTTCCTAGGAGTAGGGTATGCTCGACTCCATCCTTACCAACATCTCCTATCTCAAGGACAACAAAATTTGTAAGTGATCTGGGTTGAAGGGATAGGAACCAAAATTTGGCCATATCCTTCAAAGTTTAAGGGAAGTACTTCAATTTAAGTTGGTCCTCTGTCAGTTAAAGAAGCGGGAAAGTTTGCACCACCGCGCAATATTCTCGGATGAAAGTCAAGGCATCTTCACTTAGGAATCCATGGTAGGTCGGTAGAAGAGATTGATGGTGCAGTTTTAGCTCGTAATTTCGGACTGCGGTGGAAAGGACAATAGCTGAAGTAGTGGTGGCGCCGAACTTGGGCCTAGTGAAGTCACCCATGTAGCACGGTCTCTCATCAACAATCTCATAACCATCTCTTCGAATAATCGTGATAGCGAGAATTCATCAATGCGCTCAATGTCTTCTTCTACAGTAGCTAAGATTTTTCACATTTCTGGTGATGTTATCGATGAAGGGCGTCAAAGGCTTCCTAGCACTGCGGCGACCTTGCATACACAACACTTAACGAACACGTTACGCGTACCACAATAATGAAAAAGAAAGTAAACATAATAAATAAAAGAAAATAAAATAAAATAAAAAGGAACAATGAATTAAATCGCCTAAAGCCTTCACTGGAAACGACGCCAAAATTTGTTCGATTAAAATTGTTTAAAGTCGCTCGCAATCTAACGAGGTCGTCTAGCAATCATAAGCCAACCCAAGTCGTATTCTAAAGGAAGACTTAGTAGGGCAATTTAACTCTTTGTTCACAAACGAAAGCAAGTAAAAGAATGTTTGAGGGTTTTAAAAGTAGGCACGAAATATAAATAACGAAAGAATGTAAATCTTAAACTAATGAAAATAAATGGAGAAACAAATTTCCTAACTACAAAAACTAGATGCGAATTGAAAAGAATGCAAGTAACTTGGAATTCGGGATTGAAAAGAATATAGAAAGTACTATGGAGTTTGAGATCGAAAAGGGCGTAGAACAAATAAACGAAATACGAATTCGAAAGCATAAACAAGTAAACGAACTTAATAATTAAAACAAAACCAAATTAATAAACGGAAGAAAACTTGATTAATAATACTGGAACGAACTTGAATCCACAATGAAGAACGAAAAAGAACTACGAACTAGAATGTTGAATTGGCTATCCTTCAAATCCAATATTAAAACTAACAACGACTAACTAGAAATCAAAAGTCTCAACTCTAGAACAAAAGGTCGAGAGGTGCTCGAAATATAAATGCAAAATGTCTAGAATAAGGACCTGAAAAAGGTATGGAAAATGATGATAAAAGGTGTTTCCAACGAATAAGAAATGTGTTGCCTATTTATAGATGAGAAGGAGGATCAGCGGCCACTGAGTGGTTCGGTTGCGCGTGTCACAGGCGCGGCCATTGGGCCACTGACCAAGTCAGTCGCGGGATCATCGACCGCTGACCCTAGCTCACGCTAGCTCTCGCGCGTTGGCTCGGTTGTGGCTCAGCCTTGGCACGCACTGCCTAGTCAGCGATCCCTACGTGGTCCGCGGCCGCTGACTAGTGCTCTCGGCTCTCATCTTCATTCTCTCATCATTTCTCGATCTTTTCTCGTCTCATTTCTAACTTTAACACTTGTTTAGGTTGTGATCCTGAAACATAAAATGACACGTAAATCGAGCCTGAAACATCATGCAAAATGAGAAAACTACAAGATGAAAAACAAGAAATATATGAGTTTAGACGATCAAAAAGAGGTTAAACATCCAATGAGATCTTGACAGAACAGAGGCGACAAAGGAAGCCCACTATAAGGAGATTGTCGATCTGCGCGCACAACTCACTTCTCAAAAGGCACAGATCGAGGAATTATAAAAGATGGTCGCAGACCCTATTGAGGGAGTTATTGCTAAGGCATCTGCAGAAGTGTCCAAGCAAATAGTTGCCTTTGAAATGACTAGGTTTGAGGCAGAAATGAAGAGGCTGGTACCTCCTGCTGGGAAAGAATTAAGTTTTGCAAGTGAAGAAGATGTTGAGGAAGTTAAGGGAATGCTCGAGAGTGCCGCAGAAACTGGGAAAGAAAGCATCGAGAATTTGGTCATTTCAAATTCTATACATGACAAGAAGGACACATAAATGGAAGTTAAGGGAATGCTCGAGAGTGTCAATATCACCACTTTGCTGACTAGCAAGATGGATCTTGAAGATGAGATAAAAAGATAAATGAAGACCTTCAATCCTTTAAGAATGTCACATAACCCCTTTGTGATGTGGAAATGGGGGAATATGTTGGAAAGGATGAGAAGAAGGTGACTAAAGGGAAGGAAAAGATTACAGCTAAAGGAGCAGAACAAATTCAAGAGAAGACTAAGACCAGGACACATATGAAGGCTGCAGAGAAGGAGAAATTGATCAGAGTACAAGTCAAACAAGTGCATGCGTCTAAGGCCATATCAACAAAAGTGCTACCGGCACAGAAGAAAGGAAAGAAGAAAGTGCAGCCAGAATAGCGAGGATCTAGAACAGAGCACGGACAATTTGGTGCCTCATCTGTATCCGCTGCTTCTGGTGGCCAAAGAATAATGATAGATAAGTGACATGCATCAAACATCGGATCATTCTCACAGACTGTTGGTCCCGAAAGAGCAAGGTTTGGTGTATGGGGGGGGGGGGGAATACACCAAACTACAAACTTTTCAGTTTACTTGACAGGTTATGAGAGAGTTCAAGCTATTTTGTATAAGAAATTGCTAGAAGATGACTTGACAGATCGATAAGCAGATCGATAGCAGTTTAGTCCAAACAGATTACTCTCTTAGTGAAAATACTTAGCTAATAATAAGAGTGATCTTATTACTTTCTGAGTGTTGAGTGAATGCGGAATAATGGTGGAATAGTGATTGCTCTTGTTTAGAAAACCTTA
>JAPKLX010000042.1:2385422-2432915 GCA_026898415.1 Leonotis leonurus | reverse complement strand
TGTCTTGAAGCACATCACTGCTTGATGTGGAAAGTAATCGAAGAAGGGCCACTAGCAATTACAGAAGAAACTACTCGTATCACTGATACAGGAGTGGTCAAAGAATCTGTGCTAAAGGATCCCAGAAAATATACTTCTGAAGAAAGGAGAGAAGCAAATCTTGATGATTTTGCCAAAGGGATCATCTCCAGCACGGTCAAAGGCATACATCTGGCTAAAATCCAAGATCTGGATACTGCCAAAGATCTGAAGCAATGATTGAGAACAAGCTGTCTCTTGCCTGCAACAAATATGATGAATTCAAAATGAAACCAGGCGAGACAATAGAGCAGATGAAGATGAGTTTCACTGGAATCCTCCTTGAGATATCTGCATTCAAAAAGAACAAATATACTCAAAGGGAGAAGAACATTAAAGTACTTTGAGCTCTTCCACCAAGCTGGGAGATCTATGCTGCAATGCAACCTCTACGCGCAGATTTCAATGAACTGTCCACTGAAGCATTATTTGATCACCTTGAAGGACATGAATGTGACATTCAAAGAATTCGAGGACCAGATCATCTGTCCAAAAAGGCAGAAAGCAGTTCGAAGAAAGATAAAGAGGTAGCCTTCAAAGTGAAGAGCAAACCAGATGACCTTTCTGAGCCTGCTACTCCAAATGAAGAGAAAGGCTATGACAGACTCTTAAAAGAATTTGCAATGATCGCCAAACGAATGGACAAGATGGAGACCAGATCGAAGAAATACAGACGCTTCTACAAAGATAATAAGAAAAACTTTTATAAGAAGCATGACAATGATCGATCTGATGACAAGAATGAATCCAAGAAGCAGACTGCTAAAATAACAAAGACCTCTAGCTCTACAGATTACACTTGCTTTGAATGTGGCAGAACAGGTCACTTCAAAACAGATTGTCCTGATCTGTCCAGAAGCCAAAGAGAAGAACTAAGAGCTAAAAGAGACCAAAAGCTTAAATATGAATGCAAAGCCATGATAGCTGAACAGAACACCAGCAGCTCGAGTCATTTCTCAAATAGCTCATAAGAAAATGATGAAGCTTTCATTGCTGATGACGAAGAAAGCTGGAATGAATGCTATGTGGGATTGGACAACGGTCAAGATGATATTGAGGTAAATTCTTGCTATTCAATTTCCTCAAATAATAACGATCTGGAACAGGAAAGTGAAGATCAAGCAGAATACTAATGGGATGAAGTCAATGAGATGTTCAAAAGCTACTCAAGCATCAAAAGGCTGTTTAGAGAAGTTGTTGAAGAGAATGAAAGATTAAAGAAATCAGAAGAAATTTTGAGCACTGCAAATACACAATTTGTTGCTAAAATCAACGATCTGGAGGAACAGATCAAGAGCAAAGATTGTGAAATCCACTCACTTAACTCAAAAGTGAAGGATCTGGTTACCAGAAACAATGTTGCTGAGGAGAAGATCAAGAAAGGCAAGGAAATGATTTACAAAAGTGATGAACGTGCAAAACTGCTAATCAATATGCAGCAAAAAGGCACATCTGGATTAGGATATCCAGGTCACTCAGAAAAATCTTCGGCAACCATAAGCTTTGTACCAGAAAGGAAGCAAATGCCAGATCAAGTGAAGGACTTGAAAAACAAGAAAGGCTATCCTCAAAAGATGATAATAAAAGATGCGAAGAATAGGCAGTATCATCAAACAAAGGGACAACCAGCTCACTACACAGAAGTAGATCACCTTCAAAAAGCAAATGTCCACAGGACAGCTCATAATAGAAAGAACTTGAAGAATGGTGAAACAGAACGATTTCATCCATCTGAAATTCACTCTCTATCTAAAATTGACAATGAGGGGAACATCATTACCTGCTATATTTCTGTTCCTAACCCTAAAATTTTCTGGATTCGAAAAGGAATATTTGCTAATAATCAAGCACCCAAACGTTGAAAGGGTAGCTAAGTTTGATTAATTGCAGGATCAAAGAACTGCAAGAAGGAGTAAGGTAGCAAGAGGAACCATCTGGATAATAGATAGTGGTTGTTCAAAACACATGACATGTGATAAGAACTTACTATCAGATTACATAGAGAAACCAGGACCACAGGTTACTTTTGGATGTAATTCAAAAGGGTATACCAGAGGGTATGGAAACATCAAAGTTGGCAAGACCACTATCACAAATGTATCATATGTTGAGGGTCTTAGCCACAATCTGTTTTCTGTAAGTCAGTTCTGTGCTAACGGTAATCAGATTTTTTTTGATACAAACAACTGTCTGGTGAAGAATAAGGAAGGAGATGAAATACTCCTTACCGGTAAACTGCAGGATAGATTATACATTGTCCAGTGGACAAATCAGATCGAGACCTGCTTAGTCACTAAGACTATATCAGAAACCAGCTGGTTATGGCATAAGAGATTAAGCCATCTTAACTTCAAGTCAATCAACAGGATTGCCAAGGAAAGGTTAGAGGAAGGACTACCAGATCAAGTGTATGATAAAGATCACATATGTGATGCTTGTCAAGCTGGAAAGCAAACCAGATCATCCTTTACATGCAAAACAGCTCACTCAACATCAAGAATACTGGAGCTGTTACATCTTGATCTGTTTGGACCAGTCAAGCCACTAAGTATAAATGGGAGAAAATACACATTGGTAATCATAGATGATTACTCAAGATTCACTTGGGTCATCTTTCTGTTAAAGAAGAAAGAGACTCTAGACAAACGCCCTAATTTTCTAAACAAGATCACCAAACAAAAGGAGATGAGTATAACCTCTATCAGAACAGATCGAGGAACAGAATTTCTCAACCAGAAGATTGAAGCATACTACAACAAGATGGGAATCACTCATCAAACATCTGCTGCTCGAACTCCTCAACATAATGGAATTGTTGAGAGGAGAAACAGATCACTCAAGGAAGCAGCTCGCACAATGCTTAATGCAACCAATCTACCAAAGAAATTCTGGGCAGAAGCAATCTACACAGCCTGCTACACTCAAAACATATCATCCATCACACTCAGACATGGAAAGACACCATATGAGATATGGAACAGCAGAAAGCCTAAGATTTCTTATTTTCGTTCTTTTGGCTGTTTGTGTTACATACACAATAATGGGAAATCACAATTGAAAACTTTTGATAGCAAAACTGATCCTGGAATATTCTTAGGATATTCTGATGTTAGTAAAGCTTATAGAGTTTACAATAAGAACTCTCATATTGTGGAGGTAACAACTCATGTTGTTTTTGACGAATCTACTATTGAGTAGAGGTCACCAGATGAAAAGCAGACAGAAAACCAGGTGACTACCAGAAGGATGAATGAACTACTACTTGAAGATATTCTTGTCTGGAATTCAAAAAGTAAGGATGAAGAAATTGTCACTCCACCTGTTGCTGAAGAGATCATACAGCAAGGGGGAATATCACAACACAATCTGGATGAAAATAGATCATCAACAGAAAACAATGAAACAATCATTACAAACGATGATCAACATGAAAATCCAAATTCAGAAGAAAGTCCAGATGAGAATCCATTCCAAACCATATCAACAACACACCCTAAGTTTGAGGAACCAACAGATCAACCTGATCCTGAAATATCTGATGAAGAGATGACCAGAAGAAGAAGATGGATACAAGATCATCCACCAGAACAGATCGTTGGGAACCCATCAGATCGTGTGAAGACCAGAAGAATGCATGGAGAGAGTGCATTGTTGAGCTGTTACCTCTCTCGCATGGAGCCATCTAATGCTTATGAAGCACTTCAAGATGCAGATTGGATAACAGCAATGCAAGAAGAACTCAATGAGTTCAAAAGGAATGAAGTCTGGTATCTCGTGGACAGACCCAAACACCAAGGTGTGATAGGTGTAAAATGGGTGTTCAAAAATCAACGAGATGAGAATGGTGAAGTATTCAGAAACAAGGCCAGATTGGTAGCTAAAGGCTATAATCAACAAGAAGGCATTGATTTTGATGAAACATTCGCACCAGTAGCCAGATTAGAAGCTATAAGGCTATTTCTAGCATATGCTGCTCACAAACGGTTCAAGGTATACCAGATGGATGTCAAAAGTGCTTTCCTCAATGGTATCCTTGAAGAAGAAGTATATGTGGAACAGCCACCTGGATTTGAAGAGGCAGATCCAGATCAGAAAGTTTACAGACTGGCTAAGGCAGTCTATGGTCTAAAACAAGCCCCTGAAGCTTGGTATGAGACATTATCAACATTCCTACTAGAATCTGGATTCAGAAGAGGATCTGTTGACAAGACTTTGTTTATCATCAAAGTTAAAGAAAACATTCTCTTAGTTCAGATCTATGTAGATGGCATCATTTTTGGATCTCAATCTACCTATCTGTGTGACAAATTTGCAGAACTTATGAAAAATAAGTATCAAATGTCCATGATGGGAGAAATGAGCTTCTTTTTAGGTTTGCAGGTCAAGCAGCTACTAGATGGTATCTTTATTAATCAGACAAAATACATCAATGATATGCTAACCAAATTTGGGTTAAAAGACAGTAACCCAGTGAAAATCCCAATGCAGACCAATGGTAAAATTGATCCAGATCCAGAGGAAAAACCAGCCAACATTACTCAATACAGAGGGATTATAGGATCACTACTATACCTAACTGCCAGTCGACCTGACTTCACATTTGCATTAGGTGTATGTGCAAGATATCAAGCAAATCCCAAAGAGTCTCACATGGAAGCAACTAAGAAGATATTAAGATATCTCAAGGGAAGAGCCCATGTAGGATTATGGTATCCATGTGAAGACAATTTTGAGCTAACTGGATACACTGACTCAGATTATGCTGGATGTAAACTGGACAGAAAGTCAACATCTGGTACATGTCAGTTTCTAGGAAATAAACTGATCTCTTGGTTCTCAAAGAAACAGACATATGTTGCCACATCTACCACAGAGGCAGAATATATGGCAGCTGGAAGTTGTTGTGCACAAATACTGTGGTTAAGACAACAACTTAAAGACTATGAGATCGATGTCAAGGAGATACCTATTTTCTGTGATAGCTCAAGTGCTATAGCTATCACACAGAATCCTGTTCTGCATACCAGATGCAAACATGTGGATGTAAGACATCATTTTATAAGAGATCATGTTGAAAGAAAACATGTACAGATCGAGAAGATACACACTGAAATACAGAGAGCTGATATTCTTACCAAAGTATTACCAGAAGAAAGATTTAAGATGCTTTGTGGTAAACTAGGATTATTAAATCTTGAAGCAAGAACCAGATTGATCTAAACCAGATCAAGTTAAATATTCCAACAGGGAATCCAAACCAGATTGACATGGTCCAGAACAATAAAATTCAGATCACGAGAAATTCCAACAGGGAATTGACACCAGATCACTAAGTATATGTCAATACAGATTAATCAAAATCCCAACTGGGAATTAGTAAAAGAGTCAATACACCAGATTGGACAGTGGCACAACCAGATCGATATTAAATTACTTAATGCCACGTGGATATTAAATTAATAATTCTTATTAATTATCACATTACTTGGTTAAGGGGGAAAGGTCAACTATATACGGCGACTAATTATATATATTCTGACATCAGATATCAAATCTTTTATTTTTTGATGATTAAGTACAGTAATTGGGAAACGTGATCGAGGAAATATCTACCAAATCGAGAAAAAGGGAGAAAAATAACTGCAACAAAAACAACGTGCCACATTACAACCATTCGATCAAAGCGCGTGCATCATACGATAAAGAGAGGCGGTGATAGACTATAAACCTAGAACATGGAAAGGCAGGAAAAGCTGAAAAAGGGAAGGATTTCTGAATATTTTATTACATTACTTATCTTCCCCTTCGTTTATATGATAAGTTGTTTCATCTATCACTTACACTTATATTTTTCCGAAACCTTAGCAAAAATTCCCTCTCTTTCAAACTTTCTCTACCTTCGAAAAATCACTCTGTTTTAGCAAAAATGGCCCCCAAATCATCTGTTTTTCTTGAGCAAGCAAACTTTCTGAAACCATACCTGCATCAAGACCTTTTCGCAGTTCTTGACACCTTCGGGTTTCATAAACTGAATAAGGCATTCGACCTCGTTCGTCGCTGCAAAGGTTTATTATTTGTTGTTGTTCTTCCTAGTTTTTATCCTGCATGTTATGGAAAACTCTCAAAACTGTATTGAAAACTGTCCTTACTCTGTTACATGCATATGGTATCTTGGACTATGCTTAAACTGCTATTGAGCGCTAATACTTCATTGATGGAAGGATAGTGATCACATCTGCTTTCCTTGACTTTCTTGTAGGATTTCATAATATAATCACCACTCACCCTGTCCACTTCTTACCCAAAGAAGTTGATGCATTCTACCTCTCATGGCAGGGAGAGCAGGGTGGACTCGAAACTAACATTAGGGTTAGCAAGGGAAACACTCTCAGTAACACACCATACAACGTCATAAATATCATAAATGATGCCTACAAGGTGAAGGATGAAGGGCTTACCCTCGGAGAAATCACTGAGAAGGAACTCCAAGAAGCAGCTGAGCTGGTGATGGTAGTGCCCATGCATTACACAAACAAAATGTTCCCACGGACACTACTAGCTCCTGAATTCAAAATAATTTTTGAATTTGTCCAGCGCATCCTGTTGAATCACAATGGCTCGTATGACCAAGTCACCCCAGAAAAATTCAGAATTCTGGCGGCTGTAGTGCTAAACTTACCTGTCAATTGGAGCAGAATTTTCTTTGATCTCTTGGCAAAGGAGGCCAAGATGATTATATTTGTGAAAGGAGGCTCTCCTGGCATAGAGGTGAAGAGAAGAAGCCTCAGACACTCGACAAAAATTAGCTTCATGCTGGAGTCTTTCTTCCCTCAACACAGATGGGACAATGCCATTGAGTTCAACGCTAGGTTGAAGTTCCCCAAGGATCAGCATCAGATTGAGATGTCCATGGGAATCTCAGCAAATCTGATTGCTAGGGTGAAAGACCCTGTGCATTTCAATGCACTGATGGAGATGGGTAATTCCAATCCCATATGGGTTCCTCCATCTGCACCAACTGAGAAGTCAACTAAGTCTAAGAGTACAAAGGAGAAGCCAGCAGAGAGGACTCCTTCAAAGAGAGTGACCAGAAGAGCAAGTTCAATAGACACAGATACATCAACAGCAGCCCAACCACCCAAACCCAAGCGCAGAAGACTTCAGAAATTATTTGATGGAGTCCAGGCTGAAATACCTGCTGCTGCAGAAACCATTCTCCCTCAACATGAGGTTGAGGAGGAAGAGGTTCTGATGGGTGGACCACCAGAGGATGTGGCCCCCATCTCATTATTTCACGACCTTATTCGTGCACAACTCAAGTCCAGTTAAGACTTGTTGTTGTGACTGGCCTTCTACCAGTCTAAATAAGCGAGAAGTTGTATTCACAAGTTAGTGAAGAGAACTATTAGTTTGATAGTCCGTGGACATAGGATGTTTCCCAAACCACGTAAAATCTTGTGTTCTTTACATTATTTTACAATTTCAGTTTACTGTATATTCAAGCATCATACTTAACATGTTGTATTGCATATTCTGTAATAAACCTCTTAAAGAACAATTGGCTAATTTAAAAAAAAAATCTAAATAGAGCAACAGAAATTAACCACCACTTTTCAAACAGCCTACACTCACATCATCTGTGAGCACAGAACAAGATATAAGATCAAGCTACTATCTGGTTGATCTTCTGTGTTTCCAAAGCACAGATTATAGAACAACAGATCAACAGCGTTTTGTGTTGTGTGATTTCGATCTGTCTGATTTTAACTTAGCAAGAAAATGAAAAATTACAGTTGGTTTATTGCCCCCCCCCCCCACCCCATACACCAAAATCTGCTCTATCGGGACCAATAAGTGGTATGAGAGCAGTGTATCTAACTTGATCACTATTTCTGTTTCACCAGATTTCACAATATGTGGTCATTCTTGATTAGATCTTTGAAAATTCTATCACTCATAGAAACTCATTCGCTAATTGTTTGCTACCATGGATTCTAATGTTGTTAGAGCTTGTGAAGACTTCTGTATAGAAGGCTATAGAGACTGGAGCTACAGAATCAGGATGTGCCTTGAAGCTCAACACATTCTAATGTGGAATGTGATTGAGAACAGACCAACTCCTATCTATGACAGCAAGAATGTAAACATAGAAGGAGTTACTGGAGCAGATCCCAAGATGGTCTATGAAAAGGTGTTGAAAAAGCCTAGAGACTATACAACAGAAGAACAAAAGGAAGTTGGATTGGAAAATTTTGCAAAGGGATTGATCTCAAGCACAGTCAAAGGAATCTATCTAGCAACCATTCGTGATCTAAAGACTGCCAAGGAGATGTGCGATACGCACGAGCCACTCTGCATCGGTTCTGAAGAAATGCTGGAAAACAAGTTGTCTCAAGCTTGTAACAGGTTTAAACAGATCAAAATGCTTCCAACTGAAACCATTGAACAGGATGAAGATCATATTCACAATGATCACACTGGAGATCTTCACCATCAACAAAAGCAAATACACACAGCATGAACTAAACCTAAGGGTTATTCGTGCACTGCCTCCTAATTGGCATGTGTATTCTTCTTATATCTCATGCGCCCAGATTTCAATATTATGACTTCTGAATAAATGTTAAATGCTTTTACAGGAAATGAGTTTGAAGTGCGCATGATACAGGAAGCTACAGAAGCTTCTACCAGCAAACAACATAAGAAGCAAAAGAAGGACAAAGAACTTGCCTTGAAGGCAGACCATGCAGAAAATCCTAAACCTGCATCAAATAACAAAGACTTCCCTGGAAAGGAGAAATTCATGCAGGACTTTGCCATGATGGCTAAGAGACTGGAAAAGTTGGAAATCAGATCCAACAAATACCGAAAATTATATCGTGACAATCTTCGCAACTATAACAACAAATCATCTAGCCAAGAAAAACCTGACCAGAAGGAGCAGGTAAAACATTCAAATCATACTAAGGTTAATCTTGATTATTTTTCTTGTTCTGGATGTGGCAGGAAAGGTCATTTCAAGACCGATTGTCCAGATCTAAGTAGATCAAAACAAGAGGAACTATGTGCCAAATGAAGAAAGAAAGCTGAAAGAACAAAGAAAGGCTATGATAGCAGAAGAGAATGCAACTACCAGCGGGAACTTCTTTGATTCATCATCTGACAATGATGAAACACTCTTCGCACAAGAAATATTTAGCAAAGATGATGATGAATGCTTCGTGGGAATGAACAACGGATTAGACCAATCTGAGGTAAATCCACGTTTGTCTAACTCATCTAACCTACCTGTTTATGACTTTCTTGTTGAAGAGGAAGCAGAAGATGAGGACCAGAACGAGGAACCAGAGAGAGTTTCTTGGGATGAATTCAACCAGACTCTAGCATATTGCGAGTGGTTAAGAGACATGGTTGATTGGGCTTTAAAAAGGATAGATATTCTCGACTTAACTATCATATAGATAAAGAACATCAACAAGTCGTTTACAAAAAGTGAACAGGATCTGTATAAGCAGATCAAAGAGAGAGATGAGGAGATCACAACACTCAATGCTAAAATCAATTATCTTCTGGCCAGATATGATGTGCTGTCTAAGAAAATAATAGAGGAAAAGAAGTACATCAACACATTTCATAGAAATGGACATATGATCCAATAATACATCGTTGAATAGCATCGAAGAACAGACAAAAATGGAATTGGTTTCACAAATGATCAACTTGCAAAGCATCGAGAATTTGTCAAAGCACAAGAGAATGGCAAAGGTAAAATGGTTACACAGATCAGGAAGGCTCATCCCGACCAGATCGTGAAATTACCTAATCCTGCAATGCAACCACATGTCATTTTAATCAAGCATAACAACAGGACACAACCTTCTCAGCACTATAATGGACATAAAGGCATTGGCTACAAAGGCAAGGAAAAGGTAATAGTTGCACAGAACAGAACTTCTACTTCTAAGGCTGCCACTACACAGATCACCATACAGAGACAGCAGACTGCAAAACCAGCAGAACGTCCTAAGAAACAGTAAGTACAACAGAAAGCTAACAGGGCTCCTCCACAAAATAGATAACATAATAGAATAGAGAAAGAACAAATTTATGTCGACTTCAAGGGCCGACAGATTCGATCTAACTCCAACTCTTTCTATGTTCATTATTTATGGGATCAAGTTGGAACCAATGCTACTAACAAAGCACCCGTTTCAATAATGGGTTGTTAAGTCTGTTTCATAGTAGGGTGGGTGAAGCTACAGAAGAAGCATTGCTGCAAAAGATGCTTTCTAAATCATTGACAACGGATGCTCAATGTACATGACATGTGATCAAGGAAAGTTATCAAACTACACAGAATGCAATGGACCTACGGTTACCTTTGGAGGCAACACCAAAGGATATACTAAAGGATATGGAGATCTTGTAGTTGGCAAGACCACGGTAAACAATGTATCTTTCGTAGATGGTCTTAAACATAATTTATTTTCGGTTAGCCAATTATGTGCTTCTGGAAAACAAGTAGGTTTTACAGCTAACATGTGTGTGTGGTCAAGAATGAGGAAAGAGCTACACTCCTTACCAGGATTTTGCAGTATAAATTATACATAGTTCAATGGATCACAGATCAAGAAACCTGCTTAGTCACCAAGACCACCACAGAACTCAGATGGTTATGGCAAAACGTTGAGCAACCTAAAATTCAAAACCATCATCAAATTAGCAAAAGAGAAGCTGGTTGAGGGACTACCATATCAAGTCTTCGACATAAACCATGTTTGTGATGCCTGCCAAGCAGGGAAACAAACCAGTGCATCATTTCCTAGCAAAGTTGGACATACAACTAGTCGAATTCTGGAACTACTCCACATGGATCTGTTTGGTCTAGTTACTCCTTTAAGTATAAACAGTAGAAAATATACTCTTATAAATGTAGATGATCATTCTAGAAACCATTTTTTGGGAAACGATGCAGTGCCAAAAATGGCAACAAAGGACGCATAGCTGACAAGGAGTACATTACGAAGGCTAGTTCGAGCATTCAAAGCTTTACAACTGCTAGTTCATGATTTTAACGCCTATAAATACTCCTTCAAGAGTTCCATTACAACTCTGCAGAAAAACTCTCAAGCTTTCGAAATGCTCAAAACACTCAAGTTTACTTACTCGCTGCACTTCACTCAAGTGTTTCTGCACTATCAGAATCCACTTGTTCATAGCTCACATTGATTATATCTTAAGCTAGAACACACCCACGTAGAACTAAACTTATATTACGTTACACTGCACTGTACTTTTAGTTCTATTTTCTTCTAGCCTTCATGCTTTTGGAAGAACACTCAAACTTGTAAACTCACTAAGTGTAAAGGTCACGACCTTATTCGTGTACAACTCAAGTCCAGTTTAGACTTGTTGTTATGACTGGCTGTAATATCCCGCTATTCTACTAGTAATTATCATGTATTGAAAAACGGAATAAGAAAATTTCGTTATAAAAGTGTTAATATATATCGATTAGCTAATCGATATTAGTAGCTATTATTCGTGCACATGATAATTATTGGAATAATAATAGATATTATGTGAATTTGAATTAATAATATTATTCAGAAGATGAAACCAATTAATTATGGCGTCGCATAATTGGTTTTAGTTCAATATAGTAATTAAAAACTTATACAATTCAAGACTAAGGTTTTTAAGTATAGTGATACTTTAATGGGATACTAATTATTCACCTGGAAAATGAATAGCAAAGTAGTAGTATATTTTATATACTATAGAGATGCATACTACTTGACCTTGATAAAATAATGATGCATGAAAAGAATCATGAGATTAATTATATTAAATGATGGAGTAATTAATTAAGATTATTGCAAAGAAAATAAGATTAATGCTTGCAATAGATAAATGAATAATGTTTGAGAAGATGATTATACCTTAATAACAATAATACTTAGATATTTTATAAAAGTTTGATTATAATATCTTAATTACTCGTAGATTATGAAGGATTCTATATCATCCTGTATAAATCCATTACAAGAGTATCAATCCATTACATGAGATAAGAATGTATATATATGTATAAATATATATAATAGACTATTGTAGGGAATAAGTTATATCCCACGCTGCAAAAAAGATAAGGAAAGAGAGTAATATCAACCTGTAGGCATGCAAACCTATATATATATACGAAAAATAGTAGAGTGGCAAAAGATGAGAAGACAAAGCTGACAAATACAGCTTCCATTCACACTCTAAAGTCAATGTTTGGAAATGAAACTTTGTACTCATTACAAAGATATCTACAGAAATACTACAAGTTATGTAAGGAAATAATAAATGAGAGAAGTGATGGAGGATTGTCTTCTTGATGGAAGACAGTAGCCACACTTCTTTTTATCCATCCATCCCTTCACCTGCAAGAACAAAGAGAGATGATATATTGGTTAATAGCGTTCCCAAATCAGAATCTTCAGCTGCTGAATTATAAAGAAAAATAGTAGCTAGGCATAGATAGAAGACTTTGAGGGCTAATACTCAAGTGCCCCTGCATACTCAAATGTTGCAAAACCCTTTAACTATTCTATATAACAAGTAGAAGCTCCCTCATACCAACTTTGAAACCAAATTCACTCACTTAGAACATCCGGGAAAACTCTCATAAGCAAAGAAGCACTCAGACCATTCAGATCCTAAGGTGTGAGGTAAACATTTCATACTCTAAGCTTTACCTTTTAGAACTTAGTTCAAGACTGCTTCTACTTCTAATCCTGTTTAGAAACTGTAAACTAAAATTTAAAAGTAGTGAGAAAACTCTTCCTCAACCTTAAATTTGAAACTCCAGTATATACATTTCATACTTTAAGTATTACTTCTTAGAACTCAGTTCAGAACCCTCTATTTTAAGGTATGTTTCTGAAACTCTAAACCTGAAATTAGAAAAAGATTTATACTCTTCATCCACCCTCAATGTAGACTCACTATGTTTAGAAACAAATAACAGATTCAATAAGTAAAGTTTTAAAACTTTCTAAGTGTACCTTAAGTCAAGGGATTAGCCAACTTAAAACTTGAAATTATTATGTTGCAGAAACCAGGTTTCAAAACCTTCACATTGTTATATTTAGGACATGTTAACAGGACATAGAAATATATAGATATGAAATTTAGAACTTACACATGGCATGAACACTCAGAACACATCAGAACACATTCAGAATTTTCAGTTCCCAAAACTTAGAAGATATGCACATTCTTGTTCAGAACATACAGAGCACATTAAATATGAAATTTTGAACAATTAAGGATCTTGTTAGAACATAGACACATATATATATTCATATCTTCAACCTATACTTAGACTACCAAATTCAGCACATAGATATTATAACCTAGAACCTAAGAAACAAACAAGGGCTATATGAAGAACTTAGAGTATTAGTTCCTGCTGAGTTTGAAACCATAACATAAAACATAACTGAAGCCATGTGTTCAGCCCTCTCTCCTGGCCGAAAGGAAAACAGATTCTAAATAAATGAATTTAGACACCTTCCCTCAACATATGCTAAAACAAATACAGAAACTCTACCGAGCACCAAAAATAAGAAATTAGGCCCCAACCACCCTAATTCCAAACCAAAATTCAACCCAATCAGAACATACATGGATATCAAACTGAACTAAAATAAGGGAGAATTCAGATTAACCAAAACCATCAATGAAATAGACATGCAGAATACACAAAGATTGGGAATTTAAGCACAAATCGAAATAGATAATTTAGGATAGGAAGAAAGGTAAAAATCCTTATCTTCTTGTACCTATCGCTGCTGCATGCCGTCGGAAGGGCTGCCGAGAACACCGGCGAAGCTGCTTTCTGGCGACAGAAACTGAGATAGGGGCGAGAGGCAGGCAAAAGCCTAGTTGTAGATGAATCGAAGGTAAAATAGGAAGATCACTAACGAATTAAAACAAAAACTTAAAATCTAGAAGCAGATAGAGGAAAGACACCGGTTTACCTTTGGGTTAAGAACTTGGCGATTTCCTTTTGTCGGTTCGGGAAGAGAGAGAATAGAGACAGTGCAGAGAGAGAGAGAGGCGGGCTCAGGCGAATTCCTGACGTCCGGAGGAGAGGGGCGTCGGCGGTGGCAGCTTCGATGGGAAAGAGAAGGGGAAGAACAGAGGGAGAACCGAGGGAGAGTGGAAGAGAAATGGAGTGAAACGGCTGTGTGGGTGTAAGGCTAGGGTTAGAATTTACTTAGAACAATATTAGAGTTAAACGAATGGGCCAGGTCAATGTTTAAGTCTGATGGACCGATTTATTGATAAGTCTAATGGACCGATTTATGGTTAAGTCTAATGGACCGAGTCAAATGTATTTACGGGCCAGATTAAAGTAATAGTGGGCTGGAGAAATAGATGCTTAATTTGGGCCGGAATTAAAATTATTGGGCCACAGAGAAGAAATCAGAATGGGCCTATTAATTATATAAAATGGGCTCAGATTAAGTAATTAGAATGGATTAAATTATCTCTTAAGAATGTATTAATAAATTAAATTTTTGGAAGGATTAGTAATTAAATGGATTGAATATAAATAATTAGATTAGATCCAATAAATCAATTGAGTTATGAAATTAGTAGTGATATTTCAATGGATATTAAATTTCTTAAATAATATTAATTAAATTAATATTATCTAGTAAAGACTTAATTTAGCATTCTAGTTAGAATTAAATTATTTCAAGTAAATTATCTTGAATAATTACAGTACCCATTATTAAATTAATTGGGTAAAGCAAATAAAATATAAGGGATTAATAAATCAAAGAATGATTTAAAATCCTACGAAAATAGTTATAGAAATCTCTAAGTACTCGAATATTAGTCGAGCAAAGGATTAGAATAATTAATGAAATAATAGAACATTATTTCATTTTATTTAGATGAAGTAAATTATATACTCACAAGGAGTATCTTCCTCTTAATTACGATTAAGGTTACGGAAGAAGGAAATACTAAACGAGAAAGAATTCAGATCCTATCGAAGGAAGCGATTCAGGTAGGCTTTCTTATACTAAAAGAAAATATGCGTGTTTATCCGCATTTATGTTATTTCTTTTCAAATAGCTTTTGAATTGAAAATATGTTTCAAGTATTGTCTGCCATAAAATGTTTTATGTTTTGTATGATACATATCTGTTATGATTATGAAATCGAATTCGGGTTCCAGTGGGTTAGCGTCTCCACTCGAACTAGTGTACACAATGGACTGTGAGTCAGCGAAAGGTTGACCGGTCAAGTGTCCGTGGAAGGTGGCCACCTTCCCGACACACAGAAATTACAGATATGATTGATTACTAAAGAACTTAGACTGGCCAGTCGAATTTTAAGAATCACAAAAGAATTTAGTGAACATAGGTTCTTTAGAAACAAAATCCCTATGTTTCACTTACAATGGCATGACAATTATATATGTATGGGTGCGATTTCGGCATGTGCCTACTGAGTACTTTTGTACTCAGCCCTGCATGTATTTATAAATGTGCAGGTTGAGCTGTGATGTCAAGGAGGAGTGCTCAGCGATGGTTTTTGTCGAACTCATAGTATTAACTCTTGGGGGTTTACATGTCTTCATACATGTAGACTTAGAAAATGATCCAGTTTCCGCTGCAAACACTCTTTTCAGTATTCAGTATTTTCAGACGTTTTGATCAAAGACTTATGTATTATGGTATCGGATACTCAGTACCGAATTTCATGTAAGAACCCTTGTTTATGTAAGCACTTGTCCTATATTCATCTTCGAGAAGTTTACCCATTTCCTTATCCATTTCTATATTTTATCCCCGAGTCACGGTTATACCCATCGTTACTACAGTTAGTGAAGGTGGGTCGTGACACTGGCCCTCTACCAGTCTAAATAAGCAAGAAGTTGTATTCACAAGTTAGTGAAGAGAACTATCAGTTTAATAGTCCGTGGGACGTAGGGGGTTTCCCGAACCACGTAAAATCTTGTGTTCTTTACATTATTTTATAGCTTTTGTTTACTGCATATTCAAGCATCATACTTAACATGTTGTATTGCATATTCTGCAATAAACCTCTTAAACAACACTTGGCTAATTCAAAAAGTTTTTCTAAATAGAGCAATAGACATTAATTACCACTTTCCCCAAAGCCTGTACTCACATCATCTGTGAGTACAGAACACGATATGCAGATCAAGCTACTATATGGTTCATCCTATATGTTTCCAAAACACAGATTATAGAACAACATATCACCAACGTCCAATACACAAACATTTGCTCTACCGGGACCAACAAATTTGTATTGAATACCTCATGATTTTTAAAGTCTTTTAAAAATCTGAATTGGAAACCCCTAGATTTTAAATGTCTAATAAAATCATACATAATCCACAACTAATACACCTCCTATATATACCAACATGCAACACTTGTATATGAAAAATTGGAATATACTGTTTGTTTGGTGTGTGTGTGTATATATATATATTATAATATATTTTATGCACATACGTATCAAAAAATTTAATTATAGAAAAATTATTCATATATTAAGAATTATAATTAATAAATATTAATGACAAATTACAAAATATATGATGATTGAAAATATTGAACCGGATATATTTTTATGTTCCTTAACTAAATAATCATGATATACTTGTACGATATACTAAATTATTTTCTAAAACAAGCATATCAATCTAAATAATTATATAATTAATTATAATAAGATAAATATCATTATAATTTAAAGTGTGCTTTAATAATAAAAGTGTTTTATATGATTATATGACTATATCTATTTGATTGTTAATATAATATAAATTATAATATATAATTAACAAAAATATACTTAATTTATTATAATATTATGTATATATGACCAAATTATTAATATTATAATTCATATATCAAAATATAGTTAGTTATATAACAATATGCTAATATGATTAATTAATATTTTGGAAATAGATTATCTTAGTGATTTATTTCAAAAATTATGTTATTAAAATAATAATATTCACTATGTTTTTTTATACTATATTAGATGTTATTTAAGGTATTGTTCATTATACTTTATGCATACACATGTTTTAAAAATAATTTTTTTTTATCATGAAAGAAATATAAATCAAAAATAAAATAAAATATATTTATGTAAAAATGCAATACCGAAAGTAAAATATATCGAACTAATGTATAACAAACAATAAGGTAAAGTAACGATATGAAACTTTTCATAACGAAAATAAAGCTAAAGCATACAATATGTGTTATAATATGCAGTATATCTTGCTATTATTATTAGGGATCCTATTACCTTGCATAGCATATCGCTAGTTTGTATATAAATATGTACTCATTCACATTGATTAGAACACGATTTTATTCTTCAATTATACGATATAACAATATGAAATTTTAGTAAGCTATATATCATATCGTAACATCCCTACTCTCTCCATAATCTAATATGAAATTTTAGTAAGCTATATATCATATCGTAACATCCCTACTCTCTCCATAATCCAATTATACGATACAACTATATGAAATTTTAGTAAGCTATATATATGAAATTTTAGTAAGGACATCCCTATTCTCTCTTTCCATAACATCCCTACTCTCTCTTTCCATAAGCACAATCAATCTTGTAAAACCACCAATAAGAGGACGGAAATAACTCTACGAAATGTTGTGCGAAATAACTCTAGTAAATGTTGTGCGTTAGGTAAAAATTAAAAGAAGAATTTACGCGATTTATCGATCAGTCCGTAAGATAGTAATCCGAGATCCTTGGATGAAATCCACATGAGGTTACTACATGCAGTTTGGATGCAGATAATATAAAAGAAATAATGTACTTACTCTATATACCAACATATCAACATTTAGTAGCTGCTGTTACGGATTGTTTGATGCCACAAAAGCATCCACAGCAGTTAAAATTATACGCCCCTCTTGTTTCAAATATACTCTTTTATTTTTGTTTTTCTTCTCTGCCTTCCCATATACTTTTCAAAGGGAAGAAAATATCCTCTGATCTATAGTGAGGCTCAGTTACAAATTTCTCCTCCATGATGCTCGAGAATTACACCTTATCATCGTGGAACCACCATCTCGTCTCCTTGGGAGACCTACCGTTCTTACAGTTCCTAACGTACCTATCATTGTCAGCCGGGCGTTGCTGCATGGGAGAAATTTCAAGGGATCAGTTTTTGCTTGTGGCGGCATCATGACAAGCAGACAATAAGAAACAAACTCAACAGTTGAGAACGGAACAAACCTTCACCGTTGAGCTTGAGAGCATAGAAAGAATGCTGATGCAAATTGAACTTACAGTCATAGCGGGAGACCAAGAGTCGTATAAAATATCTGCAACGCATAATATTAGAAAAATAAAAAGGGTAAGTTTGAAGTATGGTGTTGGTTTTCTTTTCTTTCTTCTTCTACTCTTGTTATTGTTGGTTCTTTTTTACTTGGTTTCTTTAATTTGGAAAGACAGAAAAATTGACAAGGAGGTTACTAAGAAATCTAATACGCTAATCAATTACAATCCAGACCATCGCATTCTGGTCATACGTACTACCATTTTCCATGTAATATGAAAGCAAGGCAAGGTATTAAATAAGGGAATTCTTGTCACAGCTGGCTCGGTATCTGACTGATGGGGCTATTTTACAGCACACCCATTTCAGGTACATATTCCGAACAGCTAGTACAGAGTTCCTTTTTGTATAGTTCAATTTGAGGGGGTCATGACTCATACCTATTGCCTTTCTGATGGTTCAAAAGTTAAATGGTCATTGACATAGCAAAATATCTAACATCAGAGCAATCATTAATCCCAACAACATTAACGTTATGCCAAAACCCTAGAATACACAATATTTTACGAAAACTTCAATTCAATGCAGTAATTAGAGAGCCATAACCCAGTCCCTTTTGGTCTCAGAGACCTAAGTCCCACCTCCAAGAGAAAGGTGCAAACTACATTCCATACAGTCCTTGACTTGGTGAAGATATATTCTCACCAGTTCTGAAATGGATTTCTTTTTCAACACTATGTCCACTTGCATGCACGACGTCAAAGAATAGCTGCAGAATGCCCTTGCAAGTTTTGCATTTACCACATGCACATAATTTTGTCTCCAAAAATTTCCTCAAAAACAGAAAATAAACAAAACAAAAAAAAATCTCCAAATTATGATGCAAGTAAAATTTAAGGACTTTTGAGGTCTTCACAGCAGAAAGTGGCTAGTTTTCGACCATTAAGAGTTTACTAACAAATTTTCTCCCCAGAGTTGAGACTATTTCAAACACATAATCATAGAGCAAGAAACAGATAAACAAATACAGAAAATTGATCCGATCGATCAATAACTCTTTGAATTTTTAATTATCAGATTCACATTGAACGTTCCTTGAACCGCAGAAAAAAAAAAGAATTATATCCTTTTTCATCATGATTATGAGTAATAAGATCTCAAAATCTACTTGAAAAATTTGAGTAGGTTAACCATAAAAATTGGTATTGAGGGACTCAAAGAAGGTATTGCATCACAATTTGCCAAAGTTTCCTAGAGAAAACTAAACAACTACTCTTGCTGCATTGCCTAATTCAGCTCCTCTACAAACACTACGAAGCACATACTCTTTCCCTTTAATTTTGCTTCACTTCCATAAACGGAAAGAACAAAAAGGTTTCATCCGGAAGTCAAAATTTCTGTAGTATTTTTCAAACTATTTTCTGTCATTCAAAACCAGTACGATCTCAGGCAGAAGATTTCATCAATAGAAAACGAACAAAAGAAAAAAAAATCCAGTATATTAAAAATTCAGCCTGGGGTAGAGAGAGAGAGTAGGAATCCCATAGAAAACGAACCTAAACATATATGGCCATTACTATAAATGTGAGGATGCATAGGAGCCGGAGCCACAAATATAACCTGCAGAAGAAACAATAAAAGATTCACCATATAAATCTAAAGCCGAACAGAACTCCTTCCACCACACTCGCAACACCCCAAATTTCACAAATTGCCTAACGTTTCATTAAATATGGCTCAGAAAAGTAATAGAAAGTCGAAAAACAAGTGCATCACAACATACCTGCGGCGCTTCCATAGGGTAATGCTCCGGAAAATCAACTTGAAGCTGGTACATTTCACCGGCATACAGCGTAGCCGGCGCCCCGTTGACTTCAATTATCCATCTGATCATACCAAAACTCAACCAATCAGTATAAAGCAAATCTCCGGTTTCCAATTCATTGAACAAAAGCGAAAATTGAGATTATTTGATTAAAAACATAGATATTGAAATAAATAGAAACCTCTTGAGATTATCAGTAGCTTTATGGTTGAAACCGGCGGGCGGATTCACCTGCCACTCCACAAGCTCTTTTTGCAGCCGGTTGCACGCGATCTTGCTCAATGCCTTCTCTCCCCAAATTTCAGTTCCAGAAAAAAAAAATTAAAATTAATCCAACGCCAATTTTCCAAAAATTGAAGAAATTTATAAAGAAGAAGATATCAACGGCATAAGCACACAGAACACTGAAAACAATCGAAATAGAAAATTGACCTTGCGTGAGGAAGCGGAAGCGGAAGCGGAGGTCATCGCGTAGAAGAATTCTAGGAGATTAGAGAGAGAGAGCGAGAATTGTGAGAGAGGAAATGCAGAAGGAAGCGTTTTTGAAGTATCCTGTGCAGATGAATGATGCCTTTTCTGTGTCAAAAAACAATAATGTGGAAAAGCTTTGTTATAGTTTGGATATATTCACATATATTGTGACGCTTCTTCATGATCAAAATGTAATCACCCAATTTAAAAAAAAAAAAAGCGTGTGATCCAACGGACAGTTTGTAATCTGATCCACACGTGTGATTCATCATTTTTGCTCACACACGTGACAAGGGAATCACGTGAGCTTCCATTGTACACGTGGCTCACAATCTTGGAATCACCCGTGCCTACTTTATTTTCTAGAGTGTGATGTGTATCGCACCGAACCATAGCAACTTCACTAAGATTCTTCACGTAATAAATAATCAAAATAATTTTTTTACGCTTTCCATATTTAGATTCTCAGAAATTGATTGGCTCCTTCGACTGTATTGTCCTTCAACTTTATGCTACATTGTTCTGATTAATAATTCAATCGAACATAATCCCTACAAATTAATTAATAGAAAAGAAAAATATAGATATATGTGAATATTTGTTTTGATTAGAAAAAGTGTGAAGTTGCCACTTTTATTTGCGATATAGAAGCATGTGTTGGTGTTAGATGCGATTAATCGGATCATGCAATGTGTTGTGGTCACCCAAGTCTACTTCTTCTCCCACCACTAACTAAATATTTCAAATAAATTCAGATCTAATTCTAAGCATAAGATATTTTAAGTTAGATATGAAGCCACTAAAACTAATACAGTTGCATGTCATGCAGACGCGTAACTCTTTAACTAGTTGAGAAAATTAACGAGATTCCAAACCTGAATAATGCATATATAACATAGATTAGAATATACTAATTAATATTTTATGTTATTACAGATTAACTAGCAACTCAACAGCATCAACTTACGTCTGACAAAGTAACGAGGATCAAACTAATGAACCGTACGTGGAACAAATTCAACAGTACAAAAGTTGATTAACTATTTTAGATCAATCCAAAGAAAATACTCCATCCCTTCCACTCAAAACAGTCTTTTTTACCGTTTCTGTCTGTCCCACCAAGATGGTTTCTTTCCTTTTATAGTAACATTTTTGTGCATTTAAGTGTATTGGGTAAAAAGAAGGAGATTATTTTGGTTTGCGTGCCGAAAAGAAGGGGATCATCTTGAATGAAACAGAGGGAATACCAAACAAGACCCACCCCGTAAGTTTATTTTAGACTGTCCAAATTATACGTGACCATTTTAAATAAACTGAAAAACATCTTCCAAATATGTGCAGAAAGAGCAGAGGACTGTTCCAACAAAGATTTATCAAATACTTCATCACTATAAATATATTCTTATTAATCTCGTCAAGATGGGTAACATGGTTCACTCATATTAAATTTAGACGAACGACTGTCAGAAAGGGAAAGTTTTTCTCATGAATTTATTGGTGTTTGGACAAGAGGACTCAGTGATCTCTGAAGAGTGAGAGATAGCCGATGTGTTTGTTGAATTTCTTTAGTTCGTGCAGTTGACTCCTCAGTGACCTCTGAGCTGCAAACGTTGAGAATTACATAGAATACTGGTGGAGTCAGCGGTCGCTGAACCTGCGGGAACTTGATTTTGACCTAGCCTTTCGCACTTATCTAAAATGTTCTATGTATTGGACGTAATTTACGCCTCTTTTCTTATATAAATTTGCTTCTTTTTTACTTATCTGATACATAATACACTTCTAACATACAGAAAATCCTAGATTGATTCTCAACAATTTCTCTCTGCAATTCTTCTTAAATATTCATGTATTCTCTCAAATATCTTTTTCTTCTTCTCTACATCTTATATTTCGTCCACAACCCGAAATTTGTGAGGGCACCGCGAACTATCAGGACCATGTTAACCTTCAAAGTGTTCTTGGCATTAGAACCGTGTACCAGGAGTTCGTCGAGAATCATTTTTATGATGGTGGCTCCGCCACGATACGGTTGTCTAATATTTTGTATGTTCTTTTTTTTTTTGCAGATTCAAAACTTCCGTTCCAACAATCTAAAAATAATTTTCAATAACATCGAATCTATCTCTTCTCGATTTGTTGAATCTTGAATTGTTAAATGGAGTCAACTACAAATTATGGTCCCAAAAGTTGCTTATCTTCTTTGAACAACTCGAGGTGGACTACATGTTGTTCGAGAAACTCGAGGTGGACTACATGTTGTTCGAGAAACCACCCTTGTTCCTTCTACGGCTATAATCGCTCGTAGAACTACCGAGAAAGGTGGTGATATGCCTCCAACACCTCAGACTCCTCCTGTAAACATACGTGTGAAATACAATATGGACAACAAAATAGTTTGCGAACATCTCCTCAATCATATGTCCAACAACTTATTCAACCACTTCGTCGATCGTCGTTCGAAGAAGAAAATTTAGAATGCACTTGAGAAGAAATATGGAGGAGATGATGCGGGCCCAAGAAGTACGTAGTTGGACAGCAGTGCAAGCCCAAAATTTTAATTTTCAGTTATATATATATAGGGGACAGTTATATTGAAAATAGATCCATGTGTTAACTAGAAATATATCTAGACCATTGATTAAGGAAATGTGTGTGGCTATGATTAAATCTTTATCTATATTTAAATTTTAGCTGATAATATTAGGGGGTATATATGACCATGAATATATACGTATTTTTTTAATTTTGTTGCTTTCAAAATTCAAATTTTGTTGCTTATCAAATTCAAATTCGAATTTCTCATTCTGTTTCAAACAATATTATATCTTTTAATCATGCGTAAACTATAATCCCTATAAATATGTATCATATCTTTTAATAAACGTAAAATATGAAGTCATATGCTACGTATAAATATGTAGAGCCAAAGCACTAGTAAAATTCATAGAGATATGCATCATTGAAGTCATATAAAAAATTGCAGCGACAGGTATTATTTTGTAGAAAGCGTTTAATACACAAACGTAAAATCTAGATAATTCACACGACTCGTAGTTCGACGGCGTAAACGTAATGCGCAAACATATAAATATATAGAGCCAAAGAAATAAAATTCATAGAGATATGCATCATTGAAATCATATAAAAAATTTCAGCGATAGGTATTATTTTGTAGAAGACGTTTAATACACAAACGTAAAATCTAGATATTTGATCTTTTTAGCTTATATTGTTCTTTAATGCATATGGCATTGCATATCAAATTATTTTTTATTATGTATATTATTTTTTTTATTGCTTTTAACATTGCATTTATATAATTAGGTTAGTGCGTATTTTTTATATGCAGTTGACATTGCATTTGTATAAACACGTTAATGCATTTTATATTTTAATGCATTATATATCATTTGCATGTATTAGGAGCATTTTGTATTGCTTTCATATTTGATATTTTAGCTTATATTTTTTTAATGCATATGGCACTGCATATCAAATTATTTTTTCTTATGTATATTATTGTTTTTTAATGCTTTAACATTGCATTTATATAATTAGGTTAGTGCCTTTTTTTTTAATGCAATTGACACTGCATTTATATAACCACGTTAATGCATTTTATATTTTAGTGCATTAGAATATGTCATTTGCATGTATTATGAGCATTTTATATTGCTTTCATATTTGATATTTTTCGCTTATATTTTTTTAATGCATATGGCATTGCATATCAAATTATTTTTTCTAATGTATATTATTGTTTTTTAATGTTTTTAACATTTCATATATATAATTAGGTTAGTGCGTATTTTTTTTTAATGCAGTTGACATTGCATTTATATAACCACGTTAATGCATTTTATATTTTAATGTGTTAGAATATGTCATTTGCATGTATTAGGGGCATTTTATATTGCTTTCATATTTGATATTTTTAGCTTATATTTTTTTTAATGCATTTATCATTGCATTGCTTATATTTTTTTTTAATGCATAGGACATTGCATATCAAATTATTTTTTCTTATGTATATTATTGCTTTTTAATTAATTCTTTTAACATTGCATTTATATAATTAGGTTAGTGCGTATTTTTTTTAATGAAATTGACATTGCATTTATACAACCACGTTAATGCATTTTATATTTTAATGCATTAGAATATATCATTTGCATGTATTAGGAGCATTTTATATTGCTTTCATTAAATGCAATAACATGGTTATATAAATGTGACTAATTGTAGTGTATACGTAAAATGACTAATTGCAGTGAATGACTCAGCGTCACGAAAATTTGCTTTGACTTCATTCAAATTGCATTAAATAATATGTAAAATGCATATACTATTACCAAAAAAAGTAAAACAAATAGCATTAATCTTTGACCACTTGAAGACATATAGCGAAAATTTATTTTAAAACCATAAAAAATGTCAAATAACATATAATAATAATGCACTTGTAGTTCAAAGTGTAACACATATCCATTTTGCAATTATATATATAGATCGTAATTTTTTTTTTTTCAAAGTTTCCCCAATATAAGTTAGGTAACATCTATTATAATATGCATCGTGAGATTTAAAAGTCGGTAATGCATTAATGTCAAACTTATTTATATTAACAAAAAATACTTACCAATAATCCTGGATGTTTCCATATTTTTGGTCACCACTTAAAGGACAATGCATAATACGTTGTGAAACATTGTATAATACCTTGAATGCGTACCTTAAGAATGCATAATAAATCAGAACTGGAATATGGGGATACGACGATATGAGGAGAATGATAGAATGAGAATGATGAATATAACATGTATTGAGATTTAATTGGGATATGGACAATACACAATACCAACCGAACAACAATAATTCCACTATTTAAGGATAACAAATTTATAATTTATAACAATCGTTAAAATAAAGATTATCGTGATAGCAACAATAATTCCTGATAGCAACAATAATTCCACTAATTGGGATAACAATAATTCCATTATTTAATGATAATAAATTTATAAAATTACATATATAACCTTTTTTAAGAAAAAATAAATAAAATATATTAAAAAAAATGATGTTTAAAATAAAATATATTCAAAAAATGATGTTTAAATCTGTATCGTTGATTTAAAGGATCTAACGGTTTGTATTCATTTTTAGTTAATTCATATAGATTCATTTTTATTTGATCCTTCTCATGTATGTATATGTATATATGTATATATATATATATATATATATATATATGAGTAGGTAAAAATAGGGTAAATGGTAGGAAATAGGAAATGATCTTGTCCATTCATCATAATAGATCCTACGGCTAATCTTAGTTCCTTAAATTTTGAAATTTACTCATTTGGACGTGTTGCATTGTTAATCCACAATGGAATAAGGATAAATATGTTCATTTATTGGTTGGCGGTTTATGGAATTATATTCAAATTGATTTGATTCTCATTAATTACGGAACTGCAATAGAAAGAGAAAAACTTTCATCAACCGTCGTTTGTTTATTGTTGTATTGTATAGTTTTGCAATTTACATTAGATATATATGTAGCATTCCACTGTATAGTTACGTAATTTGCATTAGACATATATATATTGTACTACTATTTAATTTTTGTTAGTTAGAAAAATTTTTGGGATAGCATAATCTTCCAAAAATATTTGAAAATTCACTATAATTTCGAATTATGATGATTTTAATTGGAAAACGCAACCGGAAACCACTTCATCGCATGCAATACCAATTTACGCCATTTACACGTATACTTTAATGCAATTCACATGTATGTGTGGTGCCACATAATATTATTAAAGGGTATTGAGATGAAATGACATTGCAATTTATACGTTTATATCAATGCAATCCACGCGTGTATATGTGATGCAACGTAAAGAGTGCGATAACAGTCAATTTTGTACTTTATAAACAATGCAAAAACTTAACTATTTAAATGAAAATATGAACTCTGTTGATGCAAACATATGCATTTTTATTCAACTAAGCGTGATGCGAGTATCTGGACATGAGAGATGGTCATTCCATGTAGAGTTCCGTGAACCGCGAATATAGGCAAAGTACTACTCCTCGAAGTCGTCATTGTTGTCCCTGAACCCCACGAAACTTGCCATCGAGTACATAGTTCCGTTGTTGTCGAGGATTTCCACGTACAAGAATGTCATTGGCGCTTCCCAGAAATGACCTTCTCCGATGCTCTTGAAGCTCATAGCATAGGCGGTGCTCTCGATTTTGTGAACGTCGATCACTTTTTTGAAATAATAATCAAAGATTTTGTGAATGTTGATTTTGTGAATGACGATTTTGTGAACGGTGATGCTTTTGATAATTGACATCTTTCACCAAGAAGGAGGCGATGATGATGAAGCGGATGATTCCCACCTCTGCATATAGACGGTAGGTTTTCGTCAAATAATCATCAAATATATTTTTTTTCTCTCTCATAAATTGCAATTTAATCTCCAATATGGTAACTGCAATCCTATAAGTAAGGGATTATTTTCTCTTCCATCGCACATATTATGTAATTAACCTTATAATCATTATTATGTACTAATATTTTATTCATTTAAGATTCAAAATTATGCACTTAATTGTGTACCACATGATCTCAATTATGGACGGCCCAGATTACTTCTTATTTCCTACTAAAAAATTATTTTCTATATGATCTACATCTTCTCTTTCTCTCTCTCTCTCTCTCTATATATATATATATATAAGGTTCAATACAACATTATCCCACCCCAAAATTTTTGTATATAATATAGTGCTTTGAAAATTTTATTTTTCAGCCCATCCCAATTGTAAATCCTAGATCCGCCCCTGACAGTGGCTGCCGTTTCAAATGGTAGATGACAAGCTGATCATGGAACAATTCCACGAGTATGAGAACTCTAATACTGCGGTACTCAATAAAGGGCTGAAGATGTGCGAAATTTTTCAGGCAAACATGGTCCTAGAGAAGTTCCCTCCGTCGTGGAATGAATTTTAGAACATGTTGAAGTATAAAAAGCGAGACTTCAGTCTTCAGGAGCTCATCAATCACATGCGCACTGAGAAGGAGAATCACATCAAAGATAAGTTTGCAAACTCGTTCAATATTTTGAAGGCTAATCTTGTGAAGTCTTCCACTGGTACATGAACCAAAAAGTTGCCTAAGGCGCCAATGTTTGATAGAAATTAAAGAAGCAAAAATTCAAGGCTGGGAAAAAGATTTTCAAACCCAAGCTATCGTGCTACACTTGTTGCGTGTCCGGGCACAAGTCATACTTGTGCAAGAAACACAACTTTCCAAGTTTTGAATGTCCTCCTGTGATACATGTCCCGAAGCTGACGAATCAGGCGAATCTTGTGGATTACGACGATGTGATCATAGCTGTCGCGTAGAAAAATATGGTGGAGAACAAAAAGGACTGGATGTTGGATAATGGAGCCTCGAAACACTTCTGCATCGACAAGAACCTATTTCACGAGTTCGAGGAGGCTGCTAGGGGTGAATGCGTGTACATGCATTTTTGGCGAGCTTGGTAAAGGGAAAGTGATACTCAAGCTTACTTCTAGATAAACTTTGTATCTTAATAATGTAATGTTTGTTCCTAGAATATGTAGGAATTTAAACTGGTGGTTTTATTCTTTCTCGGAGCCTAACTAGACTAATCTATAGCGGAATAACTAGAACTATTTTTACAAAGATAATCAGGGTATGCAGCGATACAATTCTAGGGATTCTAAGAGTGTAATTGATAAATACTAATGTATGATTCAATTAATATAATAAGTCCTAGATTATTTATTGGCAGACTTATTGGATTGAGTCATAATTAGAGATATTAATGGAATGAGTCTTATATTGTAGATTTGAGTTCATTATCCTTGGAAGCCTAACCTAGCCTAAATTCCCTATGAATAGAGGATCTGACCATCCCACTATATATTATGCACATAATTTCCTCCCCAAGTAGTGGTTTTTGGTCATCTCATCTACAGGAAAAAGCTCGATAGATTATCGGCCACACAATCTTTGGGTTGTAGGTGGGTCATAGGTTAGAAGCTTTTAAGATTGAACTTCAATTTGGAAGTTAGACGGTGGATGCTCATATGATGGATATTCAGTAGTTGGAGATTCAAACGGAGAACTGTTGACCGATGTTCAGATGGTGGAATTATAACCATCTACATCGACTTGAATTCTCATCCCATGAGGAAGGTAAAACTCGACCCCTTAGAAGCATGTCAGGGGTCGATTTTTCCGTTTTTTATCTTGTCCATGAAGTACATGTTTTACATGATATGATATGTGTTTAGAATTACATATTTCATTTGATTTATCAAACATGTGGATCCTGCGTATTTGTGAACTTCTTCAACCTAGTTCCATCACGTTTATCTTATATTGATCTATATCTTTTAATCATGATTATTCTGTTACTTTGCATCTATTAATTATTTTTAAGGTTCATTTCAATTTATCTTTGATATATTTTACAATAAGAAAACAAAAATTCGTCATACTAATGTGTTGTTTAGATAATAGTGAATCTTTGGCGATTAGGGTTTGTATACCTCAAAACATGTTTTATGCTTAGACGATATATCAGACTTGTTTTCAATTGAACTTTAATGAGAATAAATGTTTCTATCATTGGTTTGTTATTTATTATTGTTAAATATTGAATTGCAAACAAGTCCATTTATTACAATTGTCTGTGTGGTGGATCGATGATCATGGAATGTAACACAGTCGGCTCCTTTGTAATATAAAGTCACAGTCTAGACAGACTTGGACAGTCTAGTCGGTAAAGGTTGTGATATCATTTCAATGCGAGAGCTGACCTTAGCCCGCAAAATGATGTCGATATGTATAAGCGGTTACACATGCTTTGCGTATACATATTGAGAGGTTTTACAGTGAGATAAGTTATAACGTGCTGATACTTAGAACGGGGTCTCGAAAATTAATTCATTTCTTAATCTGTGACGATGACATAAGTATAGGTGGTTGATTATACGCTGCTTTGATTCATCAACACTTGCGAGTTTTTCGTAACTCTAAATAGTGATGTCTTGGGCGGTAGTCATTGGCTAAGCCAAAAGTGATCGACTGTCAGTCGTACAGAATCGCGTCTCGGTGACACGAGTTGATAAATCTGCGTGAGGCGTTCAAAAAGGTTTATTACATAAGAAAATCGGCCGGTTGGGAATTTATTCCATGAGCAATATTAGAGGTCTGAACCGGATCATTCACGAATAAATATATTAATTAATTGTGAGTTGTCAACAAACTCAATTAATTAATGGATTTAGAAAATCTTAAACGCGAGAAATAATTAATGACAAAAAGGTTACGTCCGTAATTCGAATGAATCAAGATGAATTCAATATTTATCCTATAGCGGAGTCGATAAATATTTATACTAGAACTGCTCTTTCTTGCATTTATATGGAGTAATTAATTGGAGGAAAATTTAATTTAAATTAATTAATTTAAGTCTAAAGGTGTGTCAACCAATTAATTAAATTCAATTGGGTCCGAAAGCAGACTTGGAAATTAATTTAATCTAATTATGGATTTGTCCAAGCCCATATTAATTTTGAATATAATTCAAATTTGAATTTGAATTATAGTTGTAACTGCAAGAGATAAAGAGGGGATTATGGTTCTATTATTTGGGATCTAATTCATTCTCCTTAAAAGCCCTATCATAACCCACTATGTCTATAAATAGATAATACAAAGAAGCCACTTTCTTTCTCCTGTGTCTTGAAATCGGCGCCCATAGAGAGGATTTCACCCTCTCTATTTTTGAAAATTAAGAGCATTCTAAGCTCCAATTTTCGATCTTCTTTTTCTCTAAATTACTATATAGTTTCGCCCACACGATATTCTAGTAAGTAGACAGACGATATTCTAGTAAGTAGACGGGAAATAGGGTAGAAGTTCCTAAGGTCGGATTTGGTGGAGATTCAAGAAGGAGATTCGTATGGTGTGGATTGCGGATCGTTGCTAGCGATTCAAATCGCTTCTCCACAAGCGTAGGACTTGCGTAGGAGAAGGTATAATTTACATAATTCAGCATTATATTCTCCTATGTGATTTAAGAATTAATTATTCATATGATTTATTAAACATATGGATCTTGCTTTTTCGTGAGCCCCTCATACGGGTTCCATCAATAATTACTCACTTGTTTTCGGTTCACAATCCATGTGGATACGATGATCGACTTTCTATATATCTATGCATATTTTTATGTTAGAAATAGTACCGATCAGTAGATCGTTTGATCTCCTTGTCGATATGCTCTCGATCGATCTGCGTGTTGTTGATTTGCTCATGCAGCAAGCCAACACTTGTACTTCAAGGTTGATGCAACACTTAGTATAGAACCAGATCGATCATATAAACAAATTGATAAAAAAATTTGTCCTTACATGTTGATCAATCTTCTACAAAACCACAAGGTCGATCTTATAGACAAGATCGTTAATTTGATTTGCCCTCACATTGTGATCTCTCTTCTTACACTTAAACTAAATAAGATTAATATCTATTGTATGGACCATATTGGTAAATCGATATGTTCATTAACATTTGTATCGACCTGCTTCTATTAAAGCACTAACAATCTAAATATCAATATAAACAACTAAGCACATGCACAAGATAATTTTACAAGACATCATCAAAACACACAATGACTCAATAACATAAAAAGAATTCAAACAAAAGAATTCCTAGCAGACACATTTTCGCAAATTATATTGTTTCACATATCTTCTTTTGTTCGACCTATTTCACCCCGCTAATACAAAACTTTTTCTTGAATTACATACAATTGACCCCTAAAATAATTGTGTACTCTTTCCGTCTCGCTAAAAGCGGTCACAACATATTTGATACGGAGATTAAAAAAAGCAAAGTGTTGTGTGTTAAAAAAATTAGGATTTAATATTTTAAAGGTAAAACTTTTTACTTTTTAGAAAAATGATCATTTTTAATGAGACAATCTAATAAGGAAACATTGTCGCTTTTAGCGGGACGGATGGAAGAAGTAGTTTTCATACTTCTTCTCTAAATCCAAATTTATTTTTCTTAGGTTTATTGTACTCAATCACCTAAGGATTTATATCTAATTAACACATATAATTATTTTAAAAATATTTAATATAAGGCAAAATTAAAACTAGTCAAAAAAGATAATGAAAGATAAATAATTGTCATCAATATAATACTATATAAATTCTAATCACTTGAGTATGAATCATACTGTTCGTACCATTCATACTCGGGCATGAATGATATATATGAATTCTCAAAATTTTACCATTCATACCAGGATATGAAAGGTACAAACTGTTAGGTTTTTTAGTCTTGATGATTATTTGAAATGTTGACCTAACATTTGTATTTTTGTGTTCTTCACAGGAATGTTAACTAAGCCTCCAGCTCAGCATGACAAGGGGTGATGACACAGCATCCAGCTTAGCAGCCACGTGGAGTGCTGACTCGACAGCATTGAAACAGCACACGTAGGCTGCAGTAGAGACCAAGTCTTGAGTCATGCGTTGGAGATATTCATGATAGTGGAATTTTGTTCCACAAATCCAGGAGTCAACAACCAACTAAAGTGGTTCCACAATTCCAGGCAGATATGCGGAGACAACAACTGAACTGCGAGAATTGTGGTAGACATAGGCTGACAGTTGCTATATTCGTGGATCCAGGCCCATGTAGTCTATCTATAAATACTAGATTCAATCTTTTAGTAGATAGACGTTTTTGCAGATTAATTTCGTAGTTTTCATTTTATATGTTTCTTAGATCTTAAGAACATACATTTAGTGTTTTAGTGATAGTGTTGCTGTTATTGTAACAGCTCAACATTGTAACAGCTCAACATTTGTTTTGATTATTCTTTTTGGCCGTAAGGCTTCTGTGTAGGTTATTGATTGATATAATCTACGCAAAAATATCTCGTGTCTTCTACTTTAGCTTCTGCAAGTTTTCATTTAGAGTAGTTGATACTCTTTCAAGTGGTATCAGAGCCATCGCTCGACACACTGAGTGTGGTCCTGACAGTATCACGACTCTGACACATCAATGGATCCGAACAACATTGGAGTATTTCGGCCTCCGGTCTTGGATGGCTCAAATTACTCGTACTGGAAGACACGTACCCGCTCATACATTAAGTCTTTAGACAGAAGAGCGTGGATTTCTGTGGAAAATGGGTGGTCACCACCAAAGGCCACGGACGCGCAGGGTGATGTGGTCCCAATACCACAAACTTCCTGGTCACGTGACCAAGTTGAGGCTGCTACGCTTGATGACCGCGCTCTAAACGCAATATTCTCAGCAGTCGATACAAATATGTTCAAAATGATCAAGAACTGTAAGTGTGCAAAAGATGCTTGGGATATTCTGCAAAGACACTGTGAAGGCGACACCAACATTAAGCAGTCACGATTGCGTATTCTCACCTCCCAATTCAAGAATATGAAGATGGAGGAAGAAGAGGATATTTCCAGCTACACAAAGAGGATTCTTGACGTTTCAAATGAGTGTCAAGATCTGGGAGATCCTTTTAGTAATAAAGTTCTGGTCTCCAAAGCACTTCGCACGTTACCGCCTAGGTTTGATATGAAGGTAACAGCCATTGAAACATCACAAACTGTGAATACACTTGAGTTCACGGATCTCATGAACTCCTTCAAGACCTATGAGATGAATTTAGAGGCAAGAGGCACATTCACCAAGAAGAAAATAGTGGCTCTCACTACGGATACACTCTCATCACCTTCATGCAGTAGGTTAACTGACATAATGGAATCCAGTGAATCCGAAGAAGTGGAAGAGATCCACGAAGGAGATGATGTTGCCATGATCACCAGAAAATTCAATCGGATGGTGAGAGGATTCAACCGAGACAAAAACAAAGAAAGGCCCAAGGAAAGAGATGTACCACGTTTGGAGTACTACCAATCTCCAAAGAATGATAACAGTCAAAGAAAACCTCCTGTTAGGAAAACACCTCACAACGAAGTGTTTAAGTTCAGCTCCTCTAAGCTCGACAATGTACAATGCCATGAATGTAGAGGATTTGGACACTTTGCGAATCAGTGTGCCAACACACTTCGAAAAAGAGGGAAATCCTATTGGGTGTCTTGGAATGACGATGGGTACGAGTTCTTTGAAGATGTTGATGAAGAAGGACCGTTTGAGAGCAGAGCACTGCATGTGACAATGACACCACCAGACAGATCAGGCCAAAACATCGATTCTGAACCACTCTCGGATAGGTATGGCCCTAACTATTATTCTAATTTGTTTTGTCTAAATGCCTCTGTTGGTGATGCAGGAAGTGTTGAGGATTACATAGACTCTGCATGTGATGGAGAAAGTGATGACCATGCTCTCGTTGTAATACAAGGATTAAAGAAGTTGTATGATGAGCTGTTGGGCAAATGGAAGCAACAAACACGAGACCTGGAGACCTCAATAGCTGAGATTACACGACTCAAGGAATCTCAAGTAAAACAGGAGGTGTTGATCACACAACGCGACATAGAGCTCACCAAAGTGAAATCCCAACTTGAAGAAGCACAACTGACAATTCGTAAGTGGAATACTGGAACATATTCACTGCAGGAGATCATGGATAGCGCAAACCCAAGAAAAAGGGGCCTTGGATATCCTGCACCAACTGTGTTTTGTCATGGCTCCACATCGAAAGGAGAAACATCCAATACAAAAACAGATGTTGTGCTCACAGGTCCACCAACACAGACAAAACACGGCAACTCTCAAGTAGATAAAGGTATGAAAGGTAAGAAAAAGAGAAAGAGACGTACAAGGAAATATGTATGTCATTACTATCTCAAACCAGGTCACATAAAGCCTTTCTGTTATCAAAAGAAAAGAGATGAAAAGTCATATTCTGTGTTACCTCAACAACCCAAAATGATATGGGTAAAGAAAGTTGATCTAACATGTAATGTTGTTTACACAGCATTGAAAACTAACATTTAAGGTTCTTGGTACTTTGATAGCGGGTGTTCACGTCACATGACAAGTAACAAGACATTTCTTTCCAACTATGAAACTTACGAAGGAGGAAATGTTTCCTTCGGTGGAGGTTCAAAAGGTAAAATCATAGGGAAATGTACACTTAATGTTCCTGGTTTACTTGCTTTAACAAATGTGTATCATGTTCAGGGGCTTATGACAAACTTAATCATCATAAGTCAATTATATGATGGTAACATGCTTGTGAAATTCACTAAAGATGCCTGTGAAGTCTACAATAACAGAAACTTGTGCATTATGAAAGGACAAAGGTCATCAGACAATTGTTATATGATTGATAACCTAAAATGCAACAAGACACAAGTTGATGATGTTATACTCTGACACAAACGATTAGGCCATACTAATTTTCGAAATCTTGGCAGGTTAGTCAAGATGGATGCAGTACGAGGCCTACCCAAACTTGGGAAGGCAGACCAGATTTTGTGTGGAGAATGTCAAAGAGGAAAACAATTACATGCATCACACCCTGCTCTACAGCAGCATGAACAACACTTTGGGACCAACCGATGCTTTGAACTTCTACATATGGATCTTGTAAGACCTATGGAAGTTGAAAGCATTGGTGGTAAAACGTATGAATTAGTTGTGGTAGACGACTTCTCCCGATTCACATGGACCTATTTTTTACGTGAAAAATCTGAAACATTTGAGATGTTTAGAAATATGTTTGCTCGAGTTGCTAATGTATTTGATGCTAGAATATCTCGTATAAAATCTGATCATGACCGTGAGTTTGAGAATTCATAATTCACAAGTTTCTGTGATGAAAAAGGAGTATGCCAAGAGTTTGCAGCACCAAAAACCCCACAGCAGAATGGGGTGGTCGAACGCAAGAATAGGACCTTGATTGAGATGGCAAGGGTTATGCTGAGCTCAGAACAAATGGCGAAACGTTTTTGGGCTGAGGCAGTAAACACTGCATGTTACATCAACAATCGAGTCAACATTCGACGAGGCTCATTCAAAACACCGTATGAACTGCTCAAGGGAAGAAAACATAACCTAAAACACTTTCATATTTTCGGGTGTGTATGCTTTATCTTAAATGACCGTGAGTATCTGACAAAGTTTGATGATAAGAGCGACAAAGGAGTATTTGTTGGGTACTCAACAAACAGCGTAGCTTATAAGGTATTTAACCTTCGCATTAAGACAATACAGGAATCTGTTAATGTTGTCTTTGATGACGCAGGTGATGTGGAGAAAGAGGTGGAAGCAGAAGACGACGTATATCAAGGGGGAGTTGTTCTACCTCCTGTTGAAGTGTAAACTGCTCCACCTAACACAACAACCGGCAGTAATATGGAAAACGATGCTACATAACAGGAACCAAAAGAAGAACAAGATGAGGTTCAAGAGGTCACTTATCACAGAGAACCTTCAGGAAGAGTTAGAGAAAACTATCAACTATCTCAAGTGATAGGAAATGATGAGGATGATACTGTTCAGACCAGACGTAACAGCCGATTAACTATAGAGAAATGGCATGCGTGTACTCTGCGTGCTCTACAATTGATGGTGTAACATGTTTTGTCTCCAAGTTTGAACCAAAAAATTATCAAGGAAGCATTGACTGATGAGTTCTGGATAAACGCTATGCATGAAGAACTAAATCAGTTTGTTCGTAGTGATGTTTGGTACCTTATTCCCAGACCAGCCAACAGAAATGTTATCGGCACAAAATGGATTTTTAAGAACAAATCTGATGAGAAGGGAACAATTGTACGAAACAAAGCACGATTGGTGGCTCAAGGGTATACTCAAGTCGAAGGAGTGGACTTTGACGACACGTTTTCTCCGGTAGCACGAATTGAATCCATTCGGTTATTGTTTGATGTTGCATGTCATCTCAACATCAATCTATATCAGATGGATATGAAGGCAGCATTTCTCAACGGAGAACTTAAGGAGGAAGTCTATGTTGAGCAACCAAAAGGGTTTGAGGATCCCCACAAGCCAGATTATGTCTTCCGATTAAAGAAGGCCTTGTATGGACTAAAACAAGCACCACGTGCTTGGTATGGACATCTCACAAACTTTCTTCTCAAATACGGGTTTGTGAGAGGTAGTACTGACAGAACCTTATTTATCAAAAGGGAAGATCAACACATCCTTATTACTCAAATCTATGTTGATGATATGATTGTCGGTTCTACATCACGTAACATGCTCAATGATTTTTCAGGTGCAATGTCTACAAAATTTGAGATGAGCATGGTAGGAGCCAAACACATGAGGACGATGGTATCTTTATCTCTCAAAGCAAATATGCCAAAGAGATGATAAAGCGCTTTAACCTAGAAGGAGCCAAACACATGAGGACCCCCATGGGATCTACTGACAAACTAACAAAGGATGATGATGGAGAGGATGTTGATCCAACACTCTACAGATCGATGATAGGGAGCTTACTCTACCTAACATCCACTCGCCCAAATCTGATGTTTAGTGTATGTGTATGTGTCAGGTATCAAGCTAAACCCAAGATATCTCATCTTAAAGTTGTTAAGCGAATCATCAGGTATGTTGCTGGAACATTAAATTTAGGAATCTTTTTTTCAAAAGACATGAACATGAGTTTGATTGGGTTTAGCGATTCTGATTGGGCTAGAGATGTGGATGGTAGGAAGAGTACTAGTGGAGGTTGTTTTTATCTAGGAAACAACATTGTGTCATGGCATAGTCGTAAACAAAATTGTGTTTCCTTATCCACTGTTGAATCCGAATATGTTGCAGCAGGCAGCTATTGCACACAACTGATGTGGCTCAAACAAATGCTTAGTGATTATGGCCTAAATAACAATGACCTGGTTGTGTGCTGTGACAATATGATCATCAATATCTCCACCGCATGACTCAAGACTTGGTCTCTACTGCAGCCTACGTGTGTTGTTTCAATGCTGCCGAGTCAGCACTCCATGTGGCTGCTAAGCTGGATGCTGTGTCATCACCCCTTGTCATGCTGAGCTGGAGGCTTAGTCAACATTCCTGTAAAGAACACAAAAACACAAATGTTAGGTCAACATTCCAAATAATCATCAAGACTAAAAAACCTAACAAAATTCCAAAAATCATGTTCAACACTCAAGGACATTGACATAAGACATCATTTTATTAGAGATTTAGTGGAACAAGAGGTGATTAAGCTTGATTATGTAAAAACGGAAAATCAAGTTGCTGACATCTTTACAGAGCCTTTGGATCATGAGAGGTTCCTATATTTACGAAAGTCTCTTGGTCTATATTTATATCACTAAATGTGTGCTTTTATGCTACATCCATCTCATTTCTATTTTTTACCGAAGGGTGTAGCTTGTTGTGTTGTTTAACTTGCCGGTATAACATCTTAGCTAACATGTTCTCTGTGCAGACGCCTGGTATTCTTCTATATATGTTTTATGTAACTGTGTGGTAAACAATCCAAGTAGTTTGGGGGGCACGGCGTTCGCTGCGACGATGCTACCTTACCAAAGGATTGCAACTGCGACTGCTTTCGAAGGCGAAAGGCTAGGGGAACGGTGTTCGCTGCGACGATGCACTCTACGCTCACTAACCCTTGGATTCTTGTAGTTCTGCGCATATTTTATCTATATAAACCGGGTGGATGTTGCAGAGATGCTGGTACAACAGAGCAAGTTAAACTGTTTTTCTTTAAAAAATGTTCTCTCTCTAAAATGTTCCTTCAACATCTCAATCAGCAACTTGTGTTTGAAGTCTTGCGTGATCTCGTATCCCTTAAACTCCGCTTCCTCTCTGTTGATAGTGGGTTATAACTGTCTAGTTGCATGTTTTTGATTATGTCAGGTAGGAAATGAAACGGCATTCCTATACCCATATGTGAACCGTCGCCAGTCTATTTTTTCTGCTCCCTCATCATTACTTTTTCAGCAGCTGTCACCCATCACACGAAACCCTAGAGAAACCGTCTCTCCCTCACTCTCTCTCTCATATCCGTTCGTATCCCAAGACTGATATCTTTTCTGTTTCCTAGACTTAAAACATACTTCGTTTTGTCATCTTCTCCACTTCACTCACTTCATCCAGCCCCACAGTCTGTTTTTTCTTGTGTGCTCTCCTTTTTCGCTTACTGTATCTAATGGCTGCCAACACCGATCTCACCGTGATTCTGAGAGCCCTCATTGCAGCAAACCCTCAGTTCCTCCAAGAAATTCAAGCACATGCTACACCGGCTCCACCAGTTGTAGAAACTCCACCGGCTCCATTGGTAGTCGAGACCCCACAAATCTCCGCAGTCCCTCTCTCACCGCGGCCCACTGATGTCACACCAGTTTCCACTCCAGTCCCGGTAGAGGAGGAGGTCCCTACTCCGGTGGTTGTCCCTCCGGTCATCGCTGAATCTCTTGTCATTCCCGCAGACTCAGCCCCAGCGTAGCCCACGTCCCACCAGTCTCATCTGGCGGACCAGCCCAGAAAACCTTTCACTCGGGGCTCTCGCCTGTCAACACCCACTGGTCAGTCCAAGAAATCAAAGTCTTCGGCGCACACTGTCGTCCTCAATGACGATAGTGACGACGAGGTATCCTCCGCTCCTAAGCGTCCCCGGCTTACTGCAGCCATTGAGGTTAAACAGGAACCCAACATCTCTGCCGCTGCCATAATCTCTGTTGACGATGCCGCCCTGATCAAGCGCACCGCCATCAGAGAAGGGAAACAGGCTATCATGGCTCTTATTCACATTTCTGACCAGTCTGACGCTCCCGACTTTCCGTTGGACCCCGATCACGCTCTCAGTCTCCATGAAACCGCCGCTGTGAAATAGAAGCGTCTTCGGAACGCCCCATGTGTCTATGAACTCTCCATTGATGAGGTGACATTTGATGAAAACAATTTGTTCGAGTTCTTTAGAACTCGTGGTTTGTTGGGTACAGTCTTTCAACTCACTCCCTTTGTTAAGTCAATTGTCCGAAATTTCTACTGTAATTTGCACCGCATGTTTGGTAATCGTGCTTCTTAGAAGTACGACAAAGTTTGTTTTTATAACACTGTCTTTGATTTTTCGGTTGAGGCCATCAACGCTGCCCTCGGTTTGCCGAATGTTGAGGGTAACATTGTCTCCAGTTTAGACGATGTCGCCAAAGTCATCACTAGAGGGAAGCGCTCTAGATGGGTGCAGCCCATGAAGTCTTCCAGTCTGTCTCACCTCTATTCCGTCCTCCACAAAGTCCTCACATACAACTTGATCATATCCTCCAATGTCACTGTTGTCACTCAACAGCACAGAGTGCTGCTGTACCTTGTTAGTCTCAACAAGCCGTTTAATCTTGGAAGGATAATCTTTGACCAGCTGGCTACTCTTTCAATCAAGGCCCAAATCAGTTCTCTTCCCTTTCTGTCTCTCATTTGCAGGGTAATGGAGAAGCAAGATGTTACGGAGATCTCGAGGAGCCACGAAGCCCTACCAATCCCTGATTATGCTATCCACAACTCTCTCTTTAGCAAAGGAAAGGTAGTTGATCTACCATGGCAGAATCCTGACCAACCCTCTCCTGTCGCCTCTGGTATTCTGCTGCCACCACAAGCTGTCCAGCAGCTGATTGCTGCTTTGAACGCTCTTGCTGCACTCGGACCAACTCTTCAAGCGTGCCTATCTTCCCAAAAAGGGGGAGAACAAGTAGCCACACAAGCAACACAAGCAGCAGGGGGAGACCCAGACGACAACGAGGAGGCGGATGACAATGAGGAAGAGGCTGAGGCTGGGAATGAGGGATGATGAGTGTGTGAGGGTGATGACCGCATGTATTCAATTCAAACAAATACTTGTGATGTGGGGAGCACCAAAAACAAATTTATTTTTTGTTTCTGTTTTTATGTTTGATGGATGATAAGGTTTGTGCAGCACTGACTGTATTTTTTGTTGAAAGAATGGTTGTTGTTGCTTGGGATGATAATGTTGTTGAATGTGTTATGTCAATGTAGCCTATATCTGTGGTGTTGTTTCTGTTGAAATTGTTTTTTGCAGGCATAAACATAGGGGGAGCAATCTCGTGAAGCAAAAGGTTTTGTGAAGAAGGCACAAAAACAGGGGGAGTTTGTTAGGTTTTTTAGTCTTGATGATTATTTGGAATGTTGACCTAACATTTGTGTTTTTGTGTTCTTCACAGGAATGTTAACTAAGCCTCCAGCTCAGCATGACAAGGGGTGATGACACAGCATCCAGCTTAGCAGCCACGTGGAGTGCTGACTCGACAGCATTGAAACAGCACACGTAGGCTGCAGTAGAGACCAAGTCTTGAGTCATACGGTGGAGATATTCATGATAGTGGAATTCTGTTCCACAAATCCAGGAGTCAACAACCAACTAAAGTGGTTCCACAATTCCAGGCAGATATGCGGAGACAACAACTGAACTGCGAGAATTGTGGTAGACATGGGCTGACAGTTGCTATATTCGTGGATCCAGGCCCATGTAGTCTATCTATAAATACTAGATTCAATCTTTTAGTAGATAGACGTTTTTGCAGATTAATTTCGTAGTTTTCATTCTATATGTTTCTTAGATCTTAAGAACATACATTTAGTGTTTTAGTGATAGTGTTGTTGTTATTGTGTTGCTCAACATTGTAACAGCTCAACATTTGTTTTGATTATTCTTTTTGGCCGTAAGGCTTCTGTGTAGGTTATTGATTGATATAATCTACGCAAAAATATCTCGTGTCTTCTACTTTAGCTTCCGCAAGTTTTCATTTAAAGTAGTTGATACTCTTTCACAAACGATATGATTCAAACTCAATTGACTAGAATTTAGTATTATATTGATGGTTATTATTTATCTTTTACTATCTTCTTCAATTATTTTAAAATATTAACACATTTAATTTTATCCGTATTAATCAACTGTTTTTGATTGATATATCCGAACTTAGGATATGTAAGTTTTTCAACTTCAATTATTTGAAATTTAATGGTTATTAGAAAAAGGAATTTTAAAAGTGAACATGACGACAGATGGAAAATGTTTGAAAATTGGAACTCATAAAACTGATAATATTAAAACATAAATTTGATTATTAAATAAAAAGGAAAACACAATTAATAGTACATTTGGAAATTAATTAACATAAAGCATGAATTGAGTCAGTTGTTGATTCTGCGGCAATTCTTCCTGACTTCACCTTGTGTACCAACAAGAGGGCTAATGCTTCCCATCTTAACCATAGATTTAGCAAAGTGGTGGAAGAACAAAGCCTCATCATCTGCATAACTCTTCACTAAATCAACAGTTCCCTTCACGTTTCCGGTTAGCAAAACTTCATCGGAGGTTAGAAGACTTCTCCCCTCTAACAAGAGCTTGAAGTAGGTGTTGTCAAATCTCCGAGGGGACGAAAAATCCAAGGGTGACACATTGCTGTCACCGCCGACCTTAGGGCACGCCGTCTTAAGGCCGTTGTAGTAGCTCCTCTCGAGCGTTACATCGGGTTCGTTGTTCCCATTTTGGTTGTACAACCTTTGCCTGAACGTCACGCATCTCGCCACTCCTATCGTGTGTCCACCTATACACATCGATGTATATATTTTCCCGAATCACTGATTTACTGATCATGTCTTAAATTAACAGTTAAATTGTACGTGTGAACATGATCAACATATGTAGGTAGGGAATGAATCAAATCAGAACTAATTCTTAGATAGGAACTAGAAACCAATCTGTATCGTTGATATTTGTATAATCTATAGTTCAGATTAATTATGCATTAAATTTATTCATAGAATGCATTGGATTATAATGCATTGATTAATAAATAATGATTAATAAATAAAAATGCATTATCGTGTTATGCAATAAGATTCTACATGTAATGCATCAAAATAATACGTAACATGCATAGATTTTAGTTCCTATATAAGACATAGTTCTCACCAGATCCTAACTACGTATGTTATATATATTAAATTAATAATCTACTCTTAAGTATTAAAACATACTACCTCCGTCCCACCGGTAATGACCCATTTGTAAAGTAGATAGGTGTATTAAAATAATACAAATGGGTCATTACTATGAGACGGAGGGAGTATATTATATGGGACAACACTACTTATAATTAATTTCTTAAAAGAAAAGCAGTTGATAATAGTAAAAATGATACGCATATATATGTAGGAATTATACCAGAAAGAGCAACAAGATCTTGTTGGTTGAGGCCTTGACGTTTGAACTTGTTCAAAAGTGTTTGGATAGTGGAGTTAGGAGCAGGAATGTCAGAGTTGGATTTGGTGAGGCTCGCCGTTGTTGAATCCCTACGCCCCACCGCCACTTCCCAATGAGGTCCGCCGCTCTACATACATTTATATTTCTATCTACTCAAAATCATCCCCATAGAATATTATAATAAAATAGAATAGAATAATCTTTTCATTTAATTTATAGCATAGTTATTTATTTTTAAAGATATTAAGAATTTGGACTTGCCAAGACGACGGAATCCCTAGCAGCAAGAGCAAGAATGTCGGAGCACGAAACAGTGTGAGGGCAGACTTGCTCTAGCCTAGCTTTGATCTCATCAATCACTTGGAATCCCCTAAGTGAGTTTTTGTTTGGTTGTGCGTTCTTCTCGCTTCCACTACCATCTAGCAACACCGATGCATCGCAACCCTATTTTAACACCAAGAAAAAGAGAGTATTAGAGTGCGTCATGGTCCAAAAATGCTACATGCTCTTTCTTACATGTACAAAATTCTATTACCTGCACAAAACAGTCATGGAAGTGGAGCCTGAGTAAAGAGGCAGCCGTTCTTGAATCTTTGGCAATGGCGTCTTCCAACACTTGCATCACTATTTCGTTAGCTTGTGGGCACGAGTAGTCGTAGTAATCGGGGGTAAGGCCCGGGTAGCCTCCAAAGCTGGAGGCGGGGAAGGCTTGGGAGAAAGATAGGAAGGCTACAGCCATGGCCATGAGCACGAGAGTGAGAGATGAAGAGGGAGAGGCCATTTTCTTTAGTGTCTTTCTTTTGTTGGGGGAAGAGTTGATGAAGATTGCATGGTTATTCTTGGTTTATATAGAAGTAGATTGGTATCAACTGCTCCCTTATGTGAGCACCAAATCCCCCATTGGTGTTACATGATCAGAATATTGTTGACTGTGTCAAGTATATATGTTTGTGTTATGTCATGTTTGAATTTGAGCTAGTGTTTCTGGTTATAATTAGTTTCACCTGCTCAAAGTACATCATATAATTAATATGTCATCCACGTTCCTTAACTTTGTTTAGTCCCTCCACGGTGAGTTCTTCACATATATATTTGTTTGGTTTGGCCTATTTATTTGTGAATATCATTACCACTTATTTATCAATTCTATTATATCGTATGGGATTCAGTTCTGTTTATTTAGGATCAGATTCAGTCTAGGCAACTAAATTTATTGTTTTAATCTATTTAACAAAATTTAAATTTTATTATAATATAATGAATCATAATTACAATAAATTAAAATTAATTTTTGTAAAAATTAATCTTATTTTTAAATTTATCAATTCTAAAAATTAATTAAGAGTTACATTAAATATGGAAAATATTCTATAGTTTATTTGGATGAATTGAACTCTAGTACTATGCATAAAAGATTAAATTCAAACATTTAAAATTGATATTGAAAAATTGGTATTATTCTAATTTGTAGTCCATCCGTCCCACTTAACTTGACACGTTTTTCTTTTGGGACGTCCCACTAAACTTGACACATTTCAAAAATAGCAAAAATTATTTTTTTAAAAAGTTGTGGACCCTACCACCTTTTATACCTTTTACACTACTTTATACACTCTACTTAATAATCGTCGGAAAAAAAATATCAAGCTTAGTAGGAGGGAGTAATATTTTAAGAAATTTACTCATCTGCATAAAAAACAAATCAATAATATATGACCAAAGTTTGAGTCATATTGGCGGCTCCGCTCGACTCTGACTATGGATAATATATGAAAGGTTGGAAACCGTACGTTTAACCCTTAATTAAGGTATGTTTTTTGAAATGAAATATACAAATCAATGGTTCAAAGTGCGCCCCACCCAAGTGAGATTTAGTGTTATCTTTTTATCCTACACCACATTCCCACTACCATAATTTTATATATTTTAATTTAATTTTTTCTTTAGTAGGAGGTTCATCCTAATCAAATAAAAAATATATAATTATTTTTTATATTTAATATCTGTTTTAAATAATTTTTAGAGTTGATAGATTCCAATATTAAGCATATGATTTTTTACAAATAAATAATGATTCATTATTATATTTCCGTCATGTTAAAAGCGGCTTGTTTTACTTTTTAAGTTGTCCCACTAAAAATGGTTTATTTTCCAAAATGACAAAAAGTAACTCTTTAAAGTATGTGGACCTCGTACCTTTTTCATCTTTTACACTAGTCTTTAATCTACGCGTTAAAAAGAAACAGGTCGGAAATAGTGGGACGGATGGAGTAATAAAAAATTTTGTTTCTATAAATATTAAATTAAAATGATGAATTTGATTGTATAATATTATTATGGTTCCCCCGTCTGCGGTACACACAATTTAACATGTTCGCAACTTATGTGACAATGTCATATAATGTCACATAACCATATAAATCACTATCATTTTCATTTTGTATTATTTTATTTTTTATAATTTATATAAAAATAAATATAAAAATATATTTTAATCAATACACTCAACTCGAAAAGTGAAAATTAATAAAAAGAAATTGTTACTATTTATCTATTTAGAATGTTAGATCAATCACGAAATTAAATTGTACATGCTGAAGCGATTCTATGTAAAATATAAAATGTGTAACTCAAAATGAAATATTAAAAAAAAATTGACCAACTTTGATCCAATTTAGGGCAGTCATTTGCCTCCAACTGATTGTACTCTAATCCAATAAGTGTGGGTCCGAAAAACTTTTGATATTTACGGGTAAAATTTATTATTTATTGAGTTTGTGAGCTAATAACTATCTATACCTGCAGAATTTTTATATCCGCAAAAATTTTACTTCACAATACGCATGAAATATTCGTGAATACTCGACCTACACACCTAATATTATATATAATATATCTTAAATATTAAAATTATATATTTTACAGACGATGGATACCCGAAAATAATAGAATGATGGGTATCCAACCGAGTGATGGATTGCGTATTTATGAGTACCGGTCAACTAGTCAATATGTGTTGGTGGATTTGAGTATTTTAATATTCATTTAATTCGCATGCAATATTTATTATTGATACTGGTGGTGACCCATTATGATCAGTAATCCAATTTCATATTTGGACATGGTCTCGAGTTTAGATTTAATACGCCGTTAGATTATGAAGTCCTCTTTTTGTTTCTTTTCTCTTTTAATAAAAGTTGGTCGAAATTTGAAATTTTATTAAAAATTTAGTTCAAAATTTGATATTTACACTAAAATTTATTGCATATATAAATCTTGTTTTTTAACACTCCATATATAAGCCCAATTGGACGAACAAAAAATGGCTTATCATATTCACATCCAGCACATGATATTATTCCGAAAATCAAATATCTAGACTCCAAAGAAAAAAATGAGAAACTTAATTAAACACATAATTTGAGAGCATTAATAAGCTACAGACATAATTTGGTCTCTGCTTCTTTTCACGTGCCATATCATATTCTACTCAACTATGAATAATACAGGTTGACATAAAATTCATAACTGAACTACATTTGATGCATAGCAAGAAACAACCAAGTTAAAGATTTGCCTAAGAAAATTGATCAGATTCTGTGGACGACTCTTCAAATTCATCTTTGTACATCTCTTCTATCATCGGTTTCCACAGCCGAACACGAGCATTGATGAACCAATTCGAGACCTATAATCGAATCAATATACAAAAAAATTAAAAATAAAAAGAAGAGAAAATCAAACATTGCATTGAAATTCAGAACTCTACCTGATTCTTGGACAAGCCTGTCTGTGATGCCAACATTAGCTTCTCAGAATCATTAGGATACCTGAAAAAACGTCCACTTTCAATACACGAGAATCTAACTAGCTATGCTTTCAAGAAAATATATTATAAGAGTATTTGAGTCGAGTACGGGTGCAAGAAGTGCTCGAAGAGCCAAGCACGTAGAAGAGTGACTGAAGTCTCGGGTAGTCCACGGAGAGGCCTCCAAGCATGAACGGAGTTATGCAAGATTGCGCGATTTAGTCTTGACTCTAGATCGAATAGGCTGAGTTGAGACAATCTTGAGCTGATCTTAGGCATGTCCTTCATTAGCTTTTGCTTTGCGGTGTGGATTTGAGCTAAGATCGCGTTTCTGAGGCGATAGAAGTGCTTGGACATGGCTAGAAGGGCGAGGGCCGTGTATGATTTACCAGAGCCTAAACCGGCTATGGCTTCGAATGACCGAATCAAGTCGTCCATATGAGCAGAATACTCCTCATATCTCCCCTCTACCTGCATATTTTTCAAATTTCATCAATCCATCAATTGCTTCTTGATCCAGAACTAACATCACTATAATACCATAAAATGTTAATGGATTTAATTTCAACATCCATGACAATCATTATTGATGAAAAATAACAGCAATACCAAAAAATGCTAATGGATTAAGTTAGTGCAT
>JAPKLX010000042.1:2361887-2385022 GCA_026898415.1 Leonotis leonurus | reverse complement strand
TGGGGGGGGGGGGGAGATGATGTTGTTAGAAAGTACCTCCTCGAGTAAGGCAATGAGCTTAAAAAGGTCGACATAATCTCCATGCTTGTCACAAGCCAAGAATTCACAGCTAGAGAGCTCTGCCTTGAGCTTGGAGGAGAGGCTAAATGGCCCTTTCCCTCTCAACCTCTCCATATATCTCTTGTTACTCCTATCAATGGCTTCTCCCCCAACGCTAAGCATTTCTTGGAGAAGACACTGAGCTGGCACCAAGTACTTCGAGGTCCCAATAGCACCACCGAACCAAGGCTGCTGCGGTTGCTGATGACCATAACCATTATTCCCATTATCCACATTCCCATCACAACCGCTGTTATAGTGATCAAACCCCACCTCCCAACCCCCTTGCTTCATTGCAGTAAGGTACGCTGCAGGGTTCAGCATCGAGGAGTTTAAAGTTCTCTCTCCACAAGGGACAGAGCCTCCCAACGAGAGAGAGAGCTGTTGATGAGCCGTTTCATTAGATGATTTTCCGACAAGATCGATCAAGTGACGATGTGGGCCCACCTCGATGCTTGGATGGAGAGAGCTCGAGGAGTAAGAATCGAAATTATGGGCTTCAAAGTGATTAGAGCTCACAAATTCGTGAAGAATGTTGTTATTGTTCGAGTGCGATGATGAGTCTTCTGAAACCATAATGGTTGTGGTGAAAACTGAACTCAAAGAAAGAAAATGACTGAGTCTTTGATCAAGAAAAGGAAGAATCTAGCTAGGAAGGATTAGGTTTGGACCAAGACATAATGGAAGGTAATTATAGAAAGAAAAACAAAAACAAAAAAAGCCCCTGATATAAATGCAAGTGTACACAGAGTAATGATTTTCTTTTCTTTTCTCTTCTTTTCTTTACTTCCCAGAAATCAATAGCGAAGAAATATCAGCTGTTCCTAAGGGGCTTGCAGAAATGGCAGTTTATTACAAGTGTTGGGACAAACATACTTGTAATAATTCAAGAAAAAAGTGATTCTTTTTACATTTACTGACTTTTTATTTTCTAAAAAATTTGTTGTCATCTTTTTCTGTAAGTCTATAATAGTACCATCTGTGCAGAAAGCTGAAAGCTATAAAAGGTGGAAGAGCAGAGCAGTGGGGAGGGAGGGTTGCTTAAAGAGGCATAGAAATTGAATTGAGTAAATATACTTAAAATGAGTGAAGGGGGAAATATTTGTCACGCTCTTCTTCCCCTCACCAGAAACATCACTCTCTCAGCTTTACTTTCCTGCTGTTGCATTTCTTTGGAATCGGGACACTCGAAAAAAAAACATAAAAGCAAAGAAGCATTGTTTCAGCCTAATTTCCACAAATTCTCGAGGCTTCCTCGATAATTGCACACCATGAATGAATAGCCAATGCTGTTAACTTGTCTCGTTTACTATTCAAAGGCCACAATTCTTTTTTATAGAGGGTCGTGCATGGTTCTTAAATTTAATACTGTTCTGTCTCACAAGTCACCACTTTTAACCAAATTGTGAATTGTCCTAATGAATAAACTCAAGTCAAAAACACAAAATTAAAAACTTCTATTAAAAATTTAATATTCATGTACAAAATATGCAATATCATATGCGGGCGTATTATCCACACCCGCACCTACATTTTGGTGTATTCTTCTTTCTTTCCTTAGTCTTTCGTTCTGTCATATTCCTAATAACTTATCCAATTACAACGTGTATTAACTGTTAATGCACCTTTCTTTTATCAAATCTCAGTGACATGGTCTAATCATAAGGGTAGTATTTTATCATGGTGTTGGATCCTAAGTTTTTATGGATTCCTTCTTTGTTATTGTTACCGGGGTCGACCCAAAAGCCATAATGTCTCAAAACGAGGAGGCTATAGAGAAACTCTTTTTTATTCCTTTCTTTCAAACTTCGTGAAGAACTTCATTCTATCTTTTCCTCATTACGAACAAAAAAGTGGGACGCAACCCCAGTTGTACACTCCCTTCGTGGTGGGTGAAAGTTTTCGCATAATTCTAATATTTTGTTTGTTGAAACGTTTTATTAAAGTTGACTTGTTTATATAAATACTAGAAAGTGATTTTTTAAAAACTATATAGAGTCTTATCACTTTTCAAAATAAACAAATAAATTTTAGCAAAAAGGATAGAATATATATAGAGTGATAATATAAAATAGCCAAAAAAGATTGTAAAAGACAAAAAATAGCCACCAACATAATAATAGTTAAATTTTAGCCATTTATAAATTTCTTGTATTAAAAGACCCTTGTAATTAAATTTTACATTTTTGAGTATGAATAGTATGAATTGTATCGAATCGTACCATTCATACGTGATACTTAATTTTATTAAACTGTATGTACGTATGAATTGTATCGAATCGTACCATTCATACGTGATACTTAATTTTATTAAACTGTATGTACACATGAATCGTATGAATGAATATTATTCATACTTTTCATACCATTCGTACCATTCATACAATTAAATTTAAGTAGAAGGGTGTTTATGATAATTCACATTCAAAATGGCTAGAATTTAAATAGTATTATGTTTGTGGCTATTATTTGTCTTTTACTATCTTCTTTGACTAGTTTGTATAATTAACTCATATATATATATATATAAGACTATATCTAAGACTAGTCATGTATCCAAATATTAATTTAACTAGTTTTAAATAATTTTTATTAAAAAAACCTTTCACTCTAAACTGAATTTCAATTTATTCAAAATAAATAGTTGGAACTTACAAAATTATACACACTAATTCTGCAGTAATCAACTTAAATAAATTAAAAAATAACTAAAACAGTTCAAATTAAATGAAAAAATCATATATCCTAATTGAATTAACGAATCCGAATTTGATTATAATTGTAAAATTGACAAATGACAAAAACAATTTAGATTTAATATGTTAACCAATTTAGTCATCATTTGTGACACCTCCGGGTCGGGTCGGGATAATCCAAATAAAAAAGCATACTGTACCTCATTTTTTGGCAATGTAGCACTTTTCTCCTAGCTGTTGGTATCATCCATCAGGATGTTGAAAGGACACTGCAAAATCACAATTGGAAAAAAAAATAAAATAAAATTGCGCGACAAAAGTATATTTATGTATTGCATATACATATTTTTGTATACATACACCCACATACATACATATATATATATATGCATGTGGCAAATAGGTTAGGCGATGAGATTGGTGAGAGATTCTGGGCAAGACTGTGTTGGTTGGCTGTTATAAGAATATATACATCGGTGAGATTATTGCAAAAGTCATAATAATAGGACAAAACATATTTATTTAAACATAAATTAAAAGTCATGACTTTCTATGCAAAATGTATCATCCACAACATTGAGTATAAGAAAAAATCATGTAAAAAATGTTTGTGTAAAAGACAGAAATAAATATTTTAATTGAGATTGTGTCATGAGAAAGTTATTGATGGGTGTTGTCTAACCATCTAAAATTTTCTGTAGATTTTGACCCTTCCAGTAGTCACACTCTCCTTTTGTAACTTTCTTCATTCAATAATAAAAATAATAATAATTAGTAATAGTAGTAAATAATAATAATAATAATTAGTAATAGTAGTATATTTATTAGCATATTGTTTTATGAAGTGAAGGCCCCACCCATTCAAGAATAGTGTCGTACAATCAGAGTGCACTAGTTGTAAAACTTGCTGCCAGAGAATAAGTTAGAAATTGAAAAGATTTTCATTCAATTCTTATCTTCAAGGGTTTGCTAGCTTCACTCAAAAAGTTACAAGTAAATTTTCCACTTCGGCTTCTCAAAAATTTTCATCTAAACAGAAGTTAGAAATTACAAAATTTGTAGATACGTTGATTGCTTTTGATGGATAGATAAAGTTGTATTGAGTAAGAGCACCCAAAGTGGTGGGGTGGCCGGGCAGAGGTGGGCAGGGTGCTCCGGAGTCTGCAGCGCGAGACCCCTGCTGCGGGAGGCAGCCTCGGGAGTTGGGGCTCTGGGTGGAGAGGCCAGCCTCCGTCTCGGGAGGCGGCGAAGGCTTTAGCGCTCCGGTTGGGGCACTCCCGAGCCCCCACTATTTTCTTTTTTTTTCTTTTTATTTTTTTATTTTTAATACATAATGTTATATATAAATACTATATTCAATCTAACATTTTCACACATTTTTGATTTTTATTAATGTATTTAAATTAATTTTTTATTCAATTTAATCTAATTAATCAAAAATATTAAAATAAAAAATTGAAATTAAATTTTAATTACATATTTATTAATTTAAATTAATAAATTTCATTCATAGAAAATATTTCAAAAATAATACATAAATCATAAAATACAAATTAAGTAGAGAGCCACAAGCTAGAGAGTCTCCAACGGTAGAAAAACAATATAAACTCTCTAAAATTTGTGGACCCCACACAAAAAATTATATTTAATTACATAAATGCTGCTACTTGTGGATGCTCTAAAGCTTGTTGGCTAAGAGTAGAGGTGTTCAAAGAAATCGTAATTGGACCGTAACCGGCGGTTTTGGGAACCATAACCATACCCGACGGTTCGATTTCGAATCGTAACCGTGTAGACGACAGTTCGGTTACGGTTCCAAAATTTTAGAACCGTGAACCGACGGTTCGGAACCGTAACCATCAATTTGGAACCGTATCACAATTTTATTATTAAATTTAATTTATTTCTTATATTATAAAGAGTCATTTTTTATAATAATCTTTTTATAATTCATAATAACACATTAAATCTTATGAATACATTAATAATTAAATAAAATAAAACTTAACTAGATGAGAACCTAATTAAACTCTAATATTATAAATTAAAATAATTAACTTTTTATTAGTGTTAATCTTATATTGTTATATTTATGAAGATTAACATTTTATTTTATTTCATTTCATTAATGTATTTGTGTTTAATGTGTTATTCAATTTAAGTATTCATGACATAATAATACATCAAAATATTTTTTTTATTTCATTATTAATATATTATTATATGGATATTATATATAATTAACACTAAATTAAAATAAATATTTATCTAGTAATTATAGTATTACATTAAAAAAGTAATTATGTGATACAAAATTAAATGATGATATGCATTGGTATATAATTAAAATTTCAAAAATTTAAATATATTAGCATTAATTTTTTAGACGGTTCGAAACTGTAACCGGCGGTTTGGAACCGTAACCGAAACCGTCCTACACAATTCAGTTCCAAACTGTGAACCGCTACAACTACGGTTCGGTCCCGGTTACAAAAATTCAGAACCGTGAACCGGTGGTTCGATTACAGTTCGGTTCCGAACCGTAACTGTGAACACTTCTAGCTAAGAGGCTTCCATTCACTTTTGATGGGGCCTATGTATTTTTAGAAGCTCCTTCAAAAATTCTACTCCCTCCGTCCCATTAAATGCGGCCACAAGGGTTCCGGTACGAAGTTTAAGAAAGTAAAGTGTTGTATTTTAAAAAAAGTAGGAGTGAAATATTGTAAAGGTAAAATTTTTTCCCTTTTAGAAAAATAATCACTTTTAATAAAACGATTCAATAAGAAAATGTGGTCATATTTAGTGGAATTGAAGGAGTATATTAAAGGCTTCCCTCTCGGCTTGGGAGTTGAGATCTCCATTTTAATTTCTTAGTTCATATATTCCTTTTCTTTAATTTATTTTGGAAAGCTATTTATTTAAAAAATTACAATATTTAATAATTAATGTATTAGTTTCAACATTTTGAAAGAATGTGTGATCAAGTGTGTAAGTGTGTGTACAGTCAAAAATAAAAAAAGTGTGTAAGTGTGTGTGGTGTGCGCAGCTGGTGTCACGACCCATCTTTATTAGGGATAGCAAAGTTGAAGAAAATCATGACTAAGGGAGGAAATATAGAACCGGAAAAAGAAATAGGGACTAATACGAAAATGAATGTATGATAAGTGCTTCGAAAGAGAATAATTCATAACCTGAAAGTCGGTACTAGATAACCGATATCAAAATACATAGTTCACTGTTCATAAGGTCTAAAATACTGAATATTAATCTGAGTGTCTGCAACGGAAATTGGATTAATTTATAAGTTTACATGTATGAAGACATGCAAACCCCAAGAGTTACTACTAGATGAGTTCGACAAAACCTTCGCTTAACACTCCTCCTTTCATCACAGCTCAACCTGCACATTTAGAAATATATGCAGGACTGAGTACAAAAGTACTCAGAAGACATGTGCCGAAATTGCACTCGTACATATATAATTCTCATTGCCATATCACAATGAAACATATGTATTTTATCTGAAAGAAACCTATGTTCACTAAATTCTCTTCTGGGATCTAAAAGTTTGACAGCGCTACCTAAGTTATGGAGTAATCAATCATATTTGTAATTTCTGTGTGTCGGGAAGGTGGCCACCTTCCACGAACACTTGACCGACCAACACGCTTAGATGATTCAGGATTGCTGTGTGTACACTAGCCCGAGTAGGATAACAATCCCCTGAGACCCGAATTCGATTATAATAGTTCAATGTATCGTACAAAAATCTAAACATTTTTGACAAGACAATAGTTCACATATTTTCAATTCAAAATGATTTTTGAAACGAAATATAAATTGATATAACACACATAATTTTAATTGTATAAGAAAGTCTACCTGACTTGCTTCCTCTTCTAATGAGATTTGAATCCTTTCTCGTTTAGTATTTCCTTCTTCCGTAACCTTAATCACAATTACGAGGGAGATACTCCTTGTGAGTATATAATTTATTTTGTCTAATTAAAATGAAATATTATTATATTATTTTGTTAATTATTCTCATTTCTTACTCGACTAGTATTCAAGCACTTAGAAATTTCTATAACTATTTTCATAGGGTTTTAAATCAATCTTTGATTTATTAAATGCCTTATATTTTCATTTTTTTTACCCAATTAATTTAATAATGAGTACTATAATTATTCAAGATAAATTACTTGGAATAATTTAATCTCAAGCTAAAATGTTAATTTAAAATCTTATAGAATAGTATTAATTTTAATTAATACTATTCAAGAATAAATAAAGATTGAAAAAAAATACTACTAATTTAATATCTTAAACATAACTTAATTAAGCTAATTATTTGGACTTAATATAACTATTTATTTATTCAATCCATTTAAATAATAATCTGGCCCAAATAAATTTATTTTTCTAATCCATTTTAAAGATTTATTGAGCGCATACTGATTAATTTATCTGAGCCTATATATTGATCTTATTAGCCCACTCCAATTTAATTATAAATTGATTCATATAACTACCCATATTATCTCTTACGGGCCTACGACACTCGATTTTAATAGTCCCATTTTAATGAAATAATTTTGGCCCATTTGGTTTAATTCATATCCGGCCCGTTAGATTGATTCAACCCGGCCCATTGATTAAGTCTTATATTAATTCTAGAGGCAAAATATAAACTAACCAAAAAAGATAGTAGAAGACAAATACTAGCCACCAACATAATACTATATAAATTATAGCCATTTTTATTTTTTTTGTACAAAAATACCCTTCCCAATATCTTATAATTACCATTTTAATATTAACCATTTTTTACAATAAATTTATAATTCAAAATCATAATCTCACGCCGACAACCACCCCCACCGTTGTCGATAACCGTCGCCGGTGCACTCATCCCCCGCAGCCACCGCACACCTTCACACCTTCGTGCACCCATCTCCTCCCCACCACCATCGTACTGCGCCGCCGCGCCCATCTCCACCGTGCGCCACCGCACCCATCACATTGCGCGCAACCCTTCCCTTCTCAACTGCTGAAAATTGACGTTTTTATATTTGAGTATGAGTGGTATGATTTGATATGAAGTGTATGAATTGTATGATTTTCATGGTTCATACCATTCATACGTTAATCGTTTAATTCATACCACATACAAGTTTCATTCATACCACATGAGTATGAAAGGTATGATTCATACCTAGTATACAAAATTCATACTTAAAATGCAAAAATAAAAAATACATTATTTTAACTAAAAGAATATTTATGACAATTTACAAAAAAAATGACTATAATTTATATAGTATTATGTTGGTGGTTAGTATTTGTTTTTTACTATCTTCTTTGGCGTATAATTAACTCTTAATTCTAACCCTAGCTTTAATTCAGTCAGCCGCTCCCTCACTTTCACTCACTCTCTCACTCACTGGATATCTCCCTCTCTCCGGTCTCTCTCCCTTCTCCGGCGAATCCCCGGCTGCCATCTAGGCCCCTCTCTATTCTCGTTTATTGCTGAAAATGGAGCCTCACTGGCTCAAAATGCCTCTCGATTCTCTGCTCTTGGTCGAACGGCATGATGCTCGCCGGAGGAAAACAATCACCGACTATCTTCAAGGTAAAAATCTTATCCTTCCTTTTTCTAAATTTCTAGCTTTAATCTTAGTTATTTTCTGAAATTTTCTTTACAATATCTTCTAAATCTCTAACTCTGTCTCTCTTTGATCGATTCACGACGAACACTTCTACTGGACGGCAGAGTGACTCACCGGAGTTTCTCCCGCCAGCCGCCGTTACCTCTCGCCTAAGATTCTGTCTCAGCCTTCTCTCGGCTGCTCTCGGTGGAAAGCTCCCCGGGGTTCATGCTCCTCTCAGGTAAGAATGTCGTCTTTACTCTGTTCTCATTCTAGATTTGTAATTTCTAATCTAAGTTTTGAATTTCTAATTTCTCTCTTACTGTTCCCTGCTCTCTTTCAGATTCTCTCGACTCCATGCCTCTCTTTTCTCTCGACTAAACGACCGAAGCTTACCGGCGCTATGTCGCCGGCCGCCGTCGCATCCAAAGGTAGAATCTCTAAATCTAATTCTCTTTCTAGGTTTGTGGGTTCTAGATTTTAGTTTCCAACTTTAATATTTCTTTGAAGTTTTCTTATAATTCTTAGTTTCTCTTTGGTCGAATCTTAGCAGCTGCCGCCGGTTATCAACGGCTCTGAATAGGAACGATGCCTACTCCTGCTCTTCAGCCGTCGTTCGTACTGGTAAGGTTTTAAACTCTAATTCTCTTGTATTTTTTTTTTCAGTTTCTGTATCACATAATATCTGCATATTTTTCAGTTTCTATGTTCTAGTTCTCAGACTATGTATCTCCTGAAATCTGAAGATATAAATATACATCCATGTTCTATGTCATGAAGTATGAAAATATAATTTTAGAGTTCTCTAAATCTTAAAGCTTCAGTATCATTCTTGTCTCATAAGTTTAGAGTTCTCTAAATCCTGAATTTAAGTATACTAAAAAGTTTTTAAAACTGTGAACACAGAATCTTTCATGCTTGTTTTTATTTATGCACAACTTGGTTTCTAAAATGAAGGTTGAGGAAAGAGTTTCTCATTAGGTTTTAGTTTTTTTTAATAGTTTCTGAACATGGTTAAAAGTAGAAGGTTTTGATCTAAGTGTTTAAAGAACAATGCTCTTAAAGTTTGAATATGTATACCTTAGCATCTCTGAATTTGAGATGGTTGAATTTCTTGTTGATTATGCTTTGGGCATAAGGTTCTTCCTCAAGCTCTTTCTCTCAGATTTCAGAGCTTCTTCCTCAAGCTCTTTCTCTCATATTTCTAAATGTTTTGGGACGGACTTATGAGTGTTTAGAGTTGTATTTTTGCTGGTTGTTTAAGGCATATAAATAGGGACATTCGTATGTTGTGTTGCATCTTGAGTGTTGCTTTTTAAATCTTTGTAAAATCTTATGTATCTTCCTATCTTCAACCTAGTCTTAGTCTATCCTATCTATAAGCTCCGAATATCCAGTTTTTAAACATAAATTGTTGCTCTGTAGCTCTTGACTTTTGGGCACAGTTTTAATTATTATTTTTCATTGTAGATGTGTGAAGGAGAGTAGGTGGTAGTAGTATGAGTGGGAGGTGTGCAGCCCCTTTCTCATTATCTAGAAAGCATTCATATTTTCATAATATTCTTTCTTTGCTTCCTTTCTATGTATACATTATTGTTATTGTGCAGATCATAACAAATTGGAAGAGTACAATATTTGTGCTTCTTTTTCCCATTCCGAAAACTCCAACTCCTTTCCTTATTTTCTTTATTCATTAGTCTAATCAATTGTTTATTATATTAATACATATAGTACTAGAGATGTAATTTGTTTTCAAGACTTGTATGTCGGCAATGTATTGTAAGAATCTATTTTGGCAGATTGGATCTCCTTCATTTCTTGCACATCTCTTTTTTTTAGGCCTACATGCCTATTGCTACTATATTGTGTAGACCTCCTTAGTTTTATCTTATTGTATTTTAGGAATTGACATGGCGTATCAATACCCTTTTATAGGTCTAGTGATATGTAGAGTCTACATGACTCATACCATATATTCACACACATATATAGGTTTTGTTTATTATTTATTTATTTTAGCTTATGTAAATAAATAATCCTTTATATACATATATCATGCTTTATCATGACAAGATAATATATATCTACATAGCATCTTAGTATGCTTTATCATGATAAGATAATATATATCTACATAGCATCTTAATATTTAAGATATCACTAATTAAGTATATCCAAATTTCTATAAGGTATATAATTATTATCTAATTGAATTATAGTTAACTTCTCAAATATTAATCTTTATTTGCGAACATTATCCTTTATCTATCAATAATCTTAATCATTTAGTTATCTATATGTTTTAATTAACATATAGCTATTAATTGAACTAATTATCGAATATATATTTCAAGAATTAATTAGTTTCGTCTTCTTGAATATCCTGTTATTTTAAAATGAACTCATATGATATCTATCATGATTCTTTTAATTAAAAAAAATTGAACGAACAAGAACTAGATATATCGATTAGCAAATTGATATTTCAGATTTTATAGTGAAATTTTCTCTATGTAGATTTTCATTACATAAAAACTACTAATAAAAGAGTGGGACATTACAACTGGTGCATAAACTGAGGGGGGAGAGGCCAAAACAAACATGACATGTGTATTTAAAGAGTTAATAAGGAAATAAAAAAAAATTAAAATAAAAGAGAAAAGTTAAGAGTGTTTATGATCTGCTTCACACCAGACTTGCTTCTTCCCGAACCTATCTTGCCCAAGTGTTCTCCTCCAACAGATGATCTGCTTTTCCAGGTGATTTGCTCCCAATAGGTGATCTCATCTCCCAAGAACACTTAACAAACTAGCTTCTCAAACTAAACTTCAGCTTATGTGATCACACATCTCAACAATCTCCACCTTGATTACATGAACTGAATCAAAGAATCTCCACACAGCTCACTCCCGAGCTGCTCCAGCCCCCTCTCGGGCTGCCCCTTCTCAATTACAAGATACCAAATTTACCAGCTTAAGGCATTGATAGAATTTTGCCGCTGACAATGCTTTTTTCAATGCGTCTGCTGCATTGTCTTCCGTTCCAACTTTCACGACCTGTACATCACCATTCTTTACAATATTTCTTATGAAGTGATATGGCACATCAATGTGCTTAGTCCTCTCATGGAACACTTGGTGCCTTACAAGATGTATAACACTTTGACTATCACAACTCACTTGGACCAAACCTTGCTCTACACCCATCTCCTTAAGATTCCTTTTAACCACAAAGCTTCATTTACTGCTTCTGTCAAGGTCATGTATTCTGACTCTGTAGTTGAGAGTGCAACCACAGATTGAAGAAATGATCTCCAGTTTATGGCAGTCCCATACAGGTTAAATATGTAACCTGTCTGTGACTTCCTTGAATCCAGATTAGCTGCATAATCTGAATCCATGTACCCCATCAACGGTTGATCTGGCCCCACCTCCATTCTTTGATATTTTAAACAAAATTTGAACTCCCCTTAAGTACCGCACCAACCATTTCAACGCTTCCCAGTGGTAACGACCTAGATTTTCCATATACCTGCTGGTAACACTGATCAAGTGAGCTACATCGGGTCGCGAGTAGATTATCGTGTACATCAAACTGCCAACGATGTTGGCATAAGGTATTTTTCCCATGAACCTTCGATCTTCCTCCTTTACTGGCCTGTGCTCAGCAGATAACTTGAAGTGCTGAGATAGAGGTATCTTAGCCTCCTTATTTGAGTCCATTCTGAACTTTTTAAGAACAACTTTGATGTAGTCTCGCTGCATCAACCACAAGCTACTTGCTTGTCTGTCCCTTATAATATCATGCCCAAAATCTTTCTTGCTTCCCCAAGATCTTTCATGTCAAACTCTGCTCTTAACTCCTTCTTGATTTTGTCAACCTCCCTCATGGTCTTGCCAGCCAGCAACATATCATCTGCATACAGAAACATATAGATAATTGTTTTCCCATCTCCCTCTTTGAGATACACACAGCTGTCAAACTGTGGTCTGAAAAAAATCAATGGATGTGACATATTCATCGAATCTCAAGTACCATTGCTTGGAGCTTTGTTTCAGGCCATAAAGAGATTTCCTAAGCAATCAGTCCTTGCCTTCATCTCCAGCTAGGATAAATCCTTTGGGTTGGGACATATAAATGTTTTCCTCCAAATCACCATGGAGAGACGTTGTTTTTACATCAAGCTATTGCAGCTCCAGGTTGTTCTGGACAGCTAGAGATAACATCAACCTTATGCTGCAATGCTTGACAACAGGGGAGAACACTTCATTGAAGTCAATCCCCTCCTTCTGGATAAATCCTCTGGGCACAAGTCGAGCTTTGTATCTGACCTTGTGCTGCTGGAACACCTCGACCTTCTTCTTGAAGATCCATTTACAGCTAACACATTTGACACCCCTTGGTCTGTCCACAAGCTCCCATGTGCCATTCTTATGTAATGATTCAAGCTCCTCTTGCATGGCAAAAAACCATTCTACCTTCTCCTTGCATTTCACCGCCTCCTTGTAACTTTTAGGCTCATCTTGCCCTTCTTCCTCTGCTGTGGCCAGAGCATATGAGACCAGGTCAGCATGTCCATATCGATCTGGTGGATGGACTGATCTTCTAGCTCTATCACGAGCTAGCTGGTAGTTGGCAAGATCACCTCTAGTAGGCCCCTGCTCTTCTTTTTCATCAGAGCTGATCTTTTCTTCAAGATGGCCTGCCTTCTGACTGCTGGCATGGAACTCCACCTGCACCTTTGTATTCTTGGAGTGATCTCCTTTTGGAGTAGTCTACATAGATGACCCTTTTCCTCTGGGAGCTAGCTGCTCTTTTCCTCCAGGAACATGCTGTTTTGACAAAGGCATTTGATCTTCCACGAATTTTACATCTCTACTAATGATGGCCTTATGGTACCCAGGTTCAGTGCACCATAATTTGTAACCCTTCACGCCTTTGAGGTATCCAAGCATGACACATCTAAATGCCCTGGCCTCAAGCTTATCTTGTTTCATGTGGACATAAACAAGACAACCTATATATTGCCTTGAGATAACTATAGTCTGGAACTTTTCCAGACCACACCTCATCCGGAGATTTGAAGTTGTTTGATACAGCTGGGCTCTTGTTGATCAGGTAGCAGGTCATCATGGCCAGCTCACCCCAAAAGTTTCTTGGAAGCCCACTGCCAATCCTCATACACCTTATCCTTTCAAGGATCGTCCTATTCATCCTCTCCACCATGCCATTTTGTTGTGGATTTCCAAGCACGGTTTTATGCCTCTTGATTCCATTTTCAACGCAAAATTTTTGGAATTCTTCTGACATGAATTCGAGCCCATTGTCAGTCTTTAAACATTTCAATTTCACGCACTTCTCGTTGGTAACCTCAATATACCAATCCACAAAATTTTGAAATGTATTGGACTTGGACTTCATAACAAATATCCATAATTTTTGTGAAAAATAATCAATAACGGACATAAAATACTTTCCCCCGGAAATAGTTTCCACCCTTGCGGGTCCCTGTTTTATATATTTTTGGTCTCGTTTCTAATACGCTTTTGGTCTTAAAATGCTTAGTTTTATTGTTCGAGTTGATGCTTTGCTCTTCCTTATGCTACCTTGTAGGTGAGAATAAACAAAAATGACTTCCGAGACTTCGACAAAGGAAACGAGAGCAAAAGACGAAGAAAAGGGCAAAATGTACACTTTGGCCGAAGATGGACCTAGCGAGCGCTAGGACCCCAGAGCTCGCTAGGGTGAAACACTGAAGCGGGCAGAACAGGAACCCAGCGATCGCTAGCCCCTAGCGGACGCTGGCCCTGCGCACTCTCCAAGGAAGAACTTGGGGCTAGCGAGCGCTACCCCCCCAGCGCCCGCTAGCCCCTGCATTGAAGAGAAGACAGAACAGTGAGGTAGCAAGCGCTACCCCCCCAGCGCTCGCTACCCCACTGCAGAATTACCTCACCCAACGAGGCAAGGTAGCGCTCGCTGGCCCCTAGCGAGCGCTACCCTGGCGCGAGTCTTGTCCTATTTAAAACGCCCAGCGTGATTTTTCTTCAGACTTCTCCCTTCACGTTTTTGTACTTCTAGTTTAGGGTTTACACCACGAGAGAAAACACTTTAGCTTAGTTTTTCTTTAATTGTTCGTTCCTTTCAATTCGAAGTTGTGGATTCGTTCGTGATTCAAACCCGGAGTACTTTAATGCATTATCTTTCTTTTTAATTCGTGAGTTCTTTTACTGCTTTCTTTATTGCTTTATGATTTATTCCCTTTCTGCTCTTCTCTTGATTAATCTTCAATTCATTAATACAAACCTTTCAATCATGTTGATTAATCAATTCAAGACATGTTTAAATTCAGTTTCTTTAATTCTTCGTTCTTAGATTTATGATTTAAGTGCTTTAATAATTTTCGCCTAGTTAATTCGTATTTTAAATTCTTTTATTTAATTGCTTTGATAATTAATTAGATTAAAAACCCAAAACCCTTCATTTTAATTGCTTTCTGTTCTGCAACATAGATAAAACCCTGTTTAGCCTTCCTTGAGAATACGACTTAGGATCAACTTACCTCTTTACAACGAATTCGTACTCTTGCGAACTAATTTATTTAATAAATTGTAAGTATATTGGCTGGAAAAATTCCTCGTACCCGATACTGAATCCCTTTATCGGACAGTGAGTCTGGTCTAAACAACGCCACATACTACAATTTATAAATAAGTAGGAACAAATTTTGACGCCGTTGCCGGGGAAGGCTTTAGGCATTTATTTGTGTTGCTTTTTATTTTATTTTATTTTGTTTTATTCCTTTGCTTCCGCAAGGTGCGTTTGATCTTCTTTTGGTTTGTGTATGTTAGGTCGCCGAAGCTTGAGACAAGAGTTGGTACCCTACGTTGACAACATTAATAGAAGAGAAGTCGTACTTGAGGAGCGGTTTAGGGACGTTGTCAACCTCGCCACATTATTCGAAGAGCAACTGGTAATAATGGCCGAGGAAGATGAAGCCCCTAGGAAACTTGGAGACTTTGCCAGGCTGACTTATGGCATAACCGCATCCGCCATTGTGCTCTCAGCTGCTGGAAGGAATTACGAGTTGAAGCACAACCACATTAATTTGCTCCCTTCATTCTACGGTCTGCCTAATGAAGATGCACTCCTTTTTATCAGGGAGTTCTGCATAGCTATCCAGTCCATTCCATTCCAGACGATCACCGAGGACGAACTGCTAAGGAAGTGCTTCCCCTATTCACTCAAGGATAGGGCGAAGTCGTGGTATCTCTCCCTTCCAGCAAGATCATTACCTAATTGGAAGGCGATGAGTACCACGTTTCTGCTTAAGTATTATCCGAATCATAAGACGCAACAAATCTGACTCCTGATTATGCAGTTCGCTCAGGAACCTGATGAGCCCTTTCACGAGGCCCTCGATAGATTCAGAGAGCTTCAACAGCAGTGCCCGCACCATCAGATTGTGCCAGAACTCCTCTGGCAGATCTTCTATAATGGATTGCAGCACACTTATCAGTTCATGGTGGATACAGTGGCTGGAGGTAATATATCTGAGAAGACAGCTGATGAAGCAGTAGAGATCTTTGAGACCCTGGTTAGTAACTCACAGCAGAAGACCTATCGTTCGAAGCGAGTGGAAGTCCGAGAGATTGGAGTTAGCCCAGACTTGAAGAAGCAGATGTCCGACATGATGCGGGAATTGTAAGAGTTGAAGATGAGCAAAACCTCCGCAGTAACCAAACATGAGCCGGCATCTGAGCCGTGCCCGATATGTGGTGATCTCACTCATGACGAGAATCACTGCAATAGAATGGCGGAGATGACTTATGAAGGAGAGGTAGAAGTCTATGCTGCACAAGGCTTCTAGCCGCGCCCGCCATTCGAGCAGCATCCACAGCAGACTTCGGGATGGAGAGCACAAAATAGCTCCACGTGGAAGGGGCCGAATCAGGGCCAAGGATTAAACTTTCCTCCCCAACGAGCACCTCCACAGCAGTACTACCAACCTCAACAGGGGTATTATCCACAACAGCCTTATTACCCACCTCAGTCAGGGTATTATCCACCGCCTCCACCTTATCAGCAGCCGCCACCTCCTTACCAGCAGCCGCCGCTGCCTCAGTTTCAGCAGCTGGGACCTCAGTTCCAGCCACAATTCCCATCTGCACCGCGACCGGCTCAGCCTAAATCGTCTCTAGAGGACAGTTTTGCGGCTTTCATGCAGGAGAGCAAACTGGCTCGAGAGGCTCAAGAGGCTACTATCAAGCGCCTCGAGAATCAAGTGGGACAAATATCTGGATCCATGAATCAGGTGCAGCAGCAGCTACAAACAGGAAGGATACCGGGACAGGGACATACGCCACATCAGGTGCAAGCTATCACTGTTCTACGTAGTGGCAAGCACGTGGATAACAAAGTAGAACTCCCGGAAGTTAAGGAAGACAAAGTGGAGGAGGAGAAAGAGACAGAAAAGCAGAAGGAATCGGAGCAGCCAACTATTCAGTTGCACAAGGCGGCCAACCCATACAAGACATCAATTCCCTTCCCGAGCAGACTGAGGAATGAGAAACTGGAACAGCAATTCAATGACTTCTACAAAATGCTTTCTCAAGTGCGTGTGAATCTGCCCCTATTGAAGGTCATCCGAAATGTTCCTTCCTATCTCAAGTTCTTCAAGGAGCTTGCCTCCAAGAAGAGGAGATTTGCAGACGACGACTCCGTCATGGTGTCCGAGGTAGCCAGTTCTATCATGCAGCAGCCTCTTCCACAAAAGCTGCGAGATCCAGGTAGTTTTGTCATCCCTATCGCTCTAGGAAATGGTAAGACTGTGACAGGTATGCTCGATTTAGGTGCAGGTATTAATCTTATGCCTTACTCGATTTTTAAGAAATTAGAGTTATGTGAATTGAAACCTACACGCATGAGTTTACAGTTAGCTGATCGTTCTGTTAGATATCCTAGAGGTATTATTGAGAATATCCTAGTGAGTGTTGGTGGATTGATTGTTCCTATGGATATCATTGTTCTTGAGATAGGGGATGTGCATGAGGATGGACGTGATCATACTTTGTTGCTAGGTAGACCTTTTATGGCAACTACTAACACTTTGATTGATGTTAAGAATGGTAATATTAAAATGTCAGTGTTAGGAGAGTCAGTTTCATTTTCTGTGCATAAGCAAAGGGCTATGACCTCTGCTAGTTCCATTGAAGATTGTGAATTTATTGATTCTGTTGATACTTTCGCCGAGATCTCTATTGTGCAAGATTCCAGCTTGGGAGAGAGCCTCAGATCGGACGTCGAAGTAGGAGCAGTCACTAGCCCTCAGCTTGGCCTACCTAGCAGCCGCCACCTTCTACGAAATCACACATATCCATCTTTTATCCCACGTCTCTCTCTCTCGTCCTCCACGCAAATTTTCTCACAAATTTCTTCTTCCCCTTTTCTTCCCTCTCCCACGACGCACACCCCTTCCAAAACCTCCATCAAAATTCATCATCTCCACTTTTCCCCCCTTAATTTTTCCATCCACCATCTCTCTCACCCCATTCCACAATCACCCATCTCCACCTACCGGAAACTCTTCCCACCACCGCCGGACGCTACCTGCTCGCTGCCGCCGCCGCTACTTTTCGGCAAAATTTCCAATGCACCCCATTCGACGTTATTCACCCTCCACGGCTCGTACTTTCTACCGTCATTTTGGAGGGTACAACACCTCGATGATGGCGAGTCAGCGGAGGATAGAGCAGTAGGTTTTCGAGAACAACCGCCGGATTGCCGAACTAAATGCTCAGTGGTCGAGATGTAACACCCTAACTCCAATAATAATTAAATAAACTAACTCTTTTGTCAAACCTTTGAAATGCGGAAAACTATATAATAATTTTCTTTATATATAATATGCAAAATCAAAAAAAAAAATAACATTTGAAATTAAACCAACATAGCAAAACCTTTCAGTATACATATATATCATGATAACAAAATTTCGTGATTCAGATGTCGTAACATATAATCCGACCAAAAAAAAACTATAAGTCAACGTTTTATAACATTTCCAAAATAAGTACTGAGTATGCATGCGGAAACATAATGTACAGTAACTGATACGTCATTCGACACGCCACGCATCTCCGAACTCAAGTACCTGAAAATGTTAAAGTGGGGAATGAGCATACATAAAAGTATACTCAGTGTGGGATCATATGCTAACATTGTCCAAGTTAATAAAACGGTAAGCACATACGGTACCATGACATAGCATAACTGATTCGCACTGTGAATCATCAAGGACTGTGACGTCCTGAACCCTATTTACGGGATCCTGGCGACATAACATAAATATTGCTCAATAACTGAAGTGAGAGTAAAATGAAGCAGTTTTAAAACGACCCTACTCATCACCAACTGATTTTCATAATCATACATAGGGCTAAACACATAATGTTAAAATGGACAACAATAATCAACTGCATAATTGAATTAGATCACTACACCTTAACCTTGAGCTTGAACTGAAAACCGAGCAATTAAAATATTAACACCGTCTTAGTCGCGCCGCACCTAATCGTCACATAATATTAAAAGTATGATGTATATTAGAACCAATAATTAAAGTAATTATACCTTAAGATGTATTATTATTATTTAATATTAAGTTTTGATTAGATAAACTAAATTTAGATTTTTAAACCTTACGTTATTAAGTTATTATTTATTGTTGTAAACCACTTATAGAACATAACATATTGTATTCATAAAAACTAAGAAACAGAGCAGCAAACAATTTATTAAGTTAAGCTAATTTTAATAAGATCACTAATTAAATCTCTATTATCCCCTAATACTAAATTTAATGGTAAAAACTCAACTAACTAAAAATACATATAATGCATTTAGCCCATTAACAAATGATGAATGCCCAATTATATAATATAACTAATTCTTTCTACTAAATGTTAAAGCCCATAAAATTAAAGAAACACAACTTTATGACTCTCTCTCTCCTACCATTGCCCTTATTTATCCCCTTCTTCTTAGTTCTGTTACGAGAAGTAACATAATAAATCCTCCACCTTTCTTCTCCTCTATCATTTCTTCTTCTCTATCTATATTTTCTAAAATTGCAGACACAAACCCATTTCCCAAATTTCCCTCACTTCTCTTCTTTTATTTCCAGCCACAACCATCACCTCCCATATCCCTGCTTCTCGACGAAACAACAGCAGCTCGGAGTTGCCGATGTCGTCACCTCCTCTAACTCTCTCTCTTCTTAACAACCGAATTAATTCCCTCGACTCACCCACACAAACAAGTTTCAATTTTTATTGTACAGGAAGATTATTAATTCTATTTCTTTATCTCTTTTAATTATTCTAGTTTTTGATTTAAATTCTCATATTATACATATTATGTGGATGAGTGAAGTTAATTTTTTTTTAAATTTTGCAAACTTAAATTTATAGACTTCCCTTCTTGATTTCAAATTTATGTGATTTAAAGAATACCACTAGGAATTGAAAATAATTCTGAAAATAAATAATGGAAATTGAAAACTTACTACTGTGAAGAGATTTGCTTAAGAAATGGAGAATCCTCTTTTGTTAAGTTTTCCCCTTTGCTCTCCTTTCCTATTGCGTATTTTCTTTCCTATAGTTGTAATGACTTCCTAATTTTTATTATACATGAAATAATCTAAATAAAGGAGGCGGTGGAATATAGTCGGTGAGAAAGTCGGTAGACTTAAAAGGTAAAACATGTATTTATCTATTATTACTTGATAACTTGAGAAATATCTCTTTTAATAGGGTATTTGGGCTAAATCTTAAAATGGCTTGTGGGCTTGTATTTTTTAATTTTTCATATAGCCCAACTACAAATTTCATCCTATTCAACTATATAATGTAAGTCTAATAATATAGATATTGAAAATACCTAATTAAATAAATATTGTGTAAAATAAATTTTAAATTTCATATGAGATTAATACTAGAGTCCTTAACTAAATTTTATTCATATATCTTAAACTAGGGGCGCGACTTCAAGTAAAATAAAAATAAGCTCGACATAAAATAAAAATATCATAGGTAAAATTCATATAAAATCGTAAATAATTTATTGGATTCGGGTTGTTACACGAGCTGGGCGTTCTATGATGATCCACATCCTCCTCTGCCGGATCAGCAGTGACTTCTCACTACTGTTTAGTATGTTTTCCTTTCTTTTTATTTTTTGTGTGTGTCCGGGTTGTTTTCATTTAGTTATTTCCTTTTTGTTGGTGTTTTCTTTGCTTGTTTGTGTTTCTCTTTCAGGTTTGTATCTCTACACTAGTTGATCACACTCCACCACCGCCGCATCATCCCGAATCGGGTAGTTTCTTTCCTCCCTTTTATTTTTATTGTAGCAATGAGGACATTGCTTATTTCTTTCATGTGGGGGTAGGTATGACTTTATCTATAGCATGCGGCGTATTTTTAGAACTGTGTAGTTGTGCATGCATGTTTGTCCAATTGCTGTTGAGCTTGATATGATTAGTGCTTGATTTTGATGAGGACTTGTTAATTATGTTTGATGACATGAATTGCCGTTGTGAGTTATCGATTGGGTATGAGTATTGTATCTTGATCATAGTTGTTGTGGGTCACTCTTTGTGTGATGATTTTATGAGATGACTCGTAGCGTTGTGAATTTGGCTAAAATTGTTTGTTGTCTAGACTTGTTTAATAATTATTGTGTTTGTAAGATTGAGTTGGGAGGCTTTTGCTCCTCTGGAAACCATGAGCATGGGAAACCACACGAGAACACTTTAGATGACCTCTAAATGTTTTTGTCTCGTGACTTTTGGCCATATAACCCACTCTTTCGATATCTGGCTCGAATGGCCTTAATAATTATTATTGAGTCGGTTGAACTATTTGAATAGGTGATAAGAACTCTACCCCTCTTCCTCTATGAAATCGAAGAAAATTTTGATTTCGAGTAATGGGTATGGGAAACCACACTAGGATACTCGGTTTATCCGAAGATCACACCTAGTAACCAATGTTCTATATATCACTGAAAATTCTTTGCGATTTGGCTCTTAATTGATTGTGATTAAAATAATAAAAATCCAAAGTCTAGCTTGTGAGTGATTGAAAAGCCAAATTTACATACGTTATTGAGTTTGATCATATTGAGTTGCACCTTCGAGGGAAACACATAATATTGATTGAGTTATAATCTTACGATCCCTTTTGATTGATCATAATGAATATGATTGTCATTGCATGATTATACTTGTCGCTTGTTTTGAAATCTCCGTATTATGTCGAGTTTAGACTTGCTTGAGGACAAGCAAGGTATTGTGTGTGGGGAGGTTGTTTTATATGTTTTTGGTCTCGTTTATAATATGCTTTTGGTCTTCAAATGCTTAGTTTTATTGTTCGAGTTGATGCTTTGGTCTTCCTTATGCTACATTGTAGGTGAGAATCAACAAAAATGACTTCCGAGACTTCGACAAAGGAAACGAGAGCAAAAGACGAAGAAAAAGGCAAAATGTACACTTTGGCCGAAGATGGACCTAGCGAGCGCTAGGACCCCAGCGCTCGCTAGGGTGAAACACTGAAGCGGGCAGAACAGGAACCCAACGATCGCTAGCCCCTAGCGGTCGCTGGCCCTGCGCACTCTCCAACGCAGAACTTGGGGCTAGCGAGCGCTACCCCCCCAACGCCCGCTAGCTCCTGCAATGAAGAGAAGACAGAACAGTGAGGTAGCGAGCGCTACCCCCCCCAGCGCTCGCTACCCCACTGCAGCATTACCTCACCCAGCGAGGCAAGGTAGCGCTTGCTGGCCCCTAGCGAGCGCTACCCTGGCGCGAGTCTTGTCCTATTTAAAACGCCCAGCGTGATTTTTCTTCAGACTTCTCCCTTCACGTTTTTGTACTTCTAGTTTAGGGTTTACACCACGAGAGAAAACACTTTAGCTTAGTTTTTCTTTAATTGTTCGTTCCTTTCAATTCGAAGTTGTGGATTCGTTCGTGATTCAAACCCGTAGTACTTTAATGCATTATCTTTCTTTTTAATTCGTGAGTTCTTTTACTGCTTTCTTTATTGCTTTATGATTTATTCCCTTTCTGCTCTTCTCTTGATTAATCTTCAATTCATTAATACAAACCTTTCAATCATGTTGATTAATCAATTCAAGACATGTTTAAATTCAGTTTCTTTAATTCTTCGTTCTTAGATTTAGGATTTAAGTGCTTTAATAATTTTCGCTTAGTTAATTCGTATTTTAAATTCTTTTATTTAATTCGCCTAGATAATTAATTAGATTAAAAATCCAAAACCCTTCATTTTAATTGCTTTATGTTCTGCAACATAGATAAAACCCTGTTTAGCCTTCCTTGAGAATACGACTTAGGATCAACGTACCTCTTTACAAAAAATTCGTACTCTTGCGAACTAGTTTATTTAATAAATTATAAGTATATTGGCTGGAAAAATTCCTCGTGCCCGATACTGAATCCCTTTATCGGACAGTGGGTGTGGTCTAAACAATGCCACGTACTACAGTTTAAAAATAAGTTGGAACAGTCCCCACAGATCACAATGTACATAGTCAAGAGGTGAAGATGACTTGTACTTACTAGTGGGGTAAGATAGTGTTGGGAACCCTAAAGTGTTAGTGTTGATGATGGCTTCTCGAAACA